>NW_019384279.1:607007-619165 GCF_000648655.2 Copidosoma floridanum | reverse complement strand
AGTTTAATCTATTTTCTGTAAGAAGTAAAAAAATTAAACATTAAATATTTCTTTAATAACCAATAATTATCAACATACTATTAAAATTTTTTTTTTACTTCTTAATAGACTCTATTGTAAAGCCCTTTTAATTCACATTTTCTTAAAAATTTTCTTCCACAATGTTTAAAAATTTTATTGCGCTCTGAGTTATATATATTTGAATGACGCCGTTAATGTGTTGCTTTTATAAATTTTTTTTCACAGATAAAACAACATATAGTTATACCGTTCGTAGGCTCTCTAACATGGCGTACGTAATGTTTTTTTTCTTATAACTAAATTGAATACATAACATTCAACAAATTTGTTATGTTTTTTTGATAAATTTTTTATTTCTATGTAGTTCAAAAACATATGAGCAATATTTACACTTAAGTAGGCTTATTGACCTAAAATTATTAAATAAATTGCTGAAGTTTCGAATATTTTTTGCTCAATATCTTACATCATTAAAAAAAAATTTTTATAATCAATCTCACTACAGAAAGCACCGTTCTATTGTAACTGCAATTATCTTAAGTGTATATATTCAGAATATGTCTGTTTATTATTAATTTTTGTTCTTCAATTCACGCAGTTGTAAGCATCTTTATTTAATATTCTTAAAAAAGTTAAGTTTAAGGATGACACTAAAATTCGGAACGTTCCAGGAACTAATTTAAAACTAGAAATAACTACATTTTAACTGGCAAAGTATGATAGAAAATGACTAAAAGTAGTATTAATGGCTGCTAACTCATATTAGTTATAAAAAAATAATCTCATGATGTTTGCACCCCTACCTCGAATTACCATACGTACGTATGTTAGCTGTCATAAATTGATGTGAAATTTGTTCCTAATGAACAACAAAAGCCCTGCTAGAAATTAAACGCATTGTTAGTTGTTTTACAAATAGTAAAAAACAGAGTATCTAAAAATCTGAGAAAAATCGACGAGGAGGGTATATTTTTATCAATTATCCACCATACATGTACATCAAAAACACCCAGGTAATGACTATCGGCTCTCAGATCAAGAAAACCAGAATGAAAGCCCCGGTAAAAATTACGCACATTAATTATTATTATATTAACAATGTACTTTAATTAAAATATCTAAACAAAATCAATGGGTGGGGTGTTTGCAACTGACCGGTTACAGTGAGCATCGGGCAAAACTCAAGCTGTGGCTAGCGTTTGAATTTCTTCATCAAATTTTCTATTAAGGGGTCAAAGGGATTATTAATCGCCGAGAATTACTCCAAGAGATTCTTAATAGTCGAGAAACACTCGAAGATTTTTTTGATCGTCGAGAAGTACTCGGAGGATTTTCAAGCGTGAAACACACTTGGGGAACTATTGGATCATATAGAATTTTTCAAAAGGATTCTAAATTGCCGAGTTACAATAGGATATATTTTTGATCATTGACAAGTATTCAATGATTTCTCGATTATCGAGACGTACTCGTAAGGTTTTTCGATCATCGTCTATTATCCAGAGAGTTTTTTAATCATTGAGAATTAGAAAGAGTACTCTTCGATAGTTTAAAAATACACAAAGGACGTTAAAGGTTTTTTGTTTACTTCTGCATCTTTTTTTCTTATTTTTGAATGAAATACTAAGGGGTACTATGTTTAAAATTTTTATACTCCGTATGCTTATTTCATTTGTAAAAACTGGTAGAGTCTATGTTGAAAGAATAAAAATGGAGCTCAAAATAATGTAGTTCATCGTGACGGTTAAACTTTCCAATTTTTTTTTTTTTTTTTTTTTATATTCAAATGAGACTGGAATTAACTGATATATCTCTACTAAATAAAATAGACTTATCTTAATTTCTTAAGTTTCCATCGGAATAAAAAAAACCTTATTTATTTAAAGCTTCGGTAAAATGTTTTTTCTGTATTTCCAAAAAAATCATATAAAGTTTTTAATTCGTTGCACTTTACCTGCGTCAAGTATGTTAGTAATCCAAGCAACGTATAAATTCCTCAGATTATTAATAATGATGGTAGAAAAAATCATTGCGTTCTGCTGCTTAGCAGTTCGTCTTTTGACCTGTTTATCGTACATTTTTTATAACTAAATAAAATGCATAGTTGCTTTAAAATCTTTAAAGTTGCACAATCATGAAATCTGTAAATTGGTCTTACTATAACTCTTTATTCAATTCTTTACTTCTAAAAAAGTATGAATGAAAAATTATTCTGCTTAATACGCGTCAATCTTATCAAATAGCTACTTCATGAATAATTATAATAATAATCATAATAATAATAATAATGCTCTCTGTACATACATTATTTTGTTTGGATAACCAATTGTTTAAACATATGTATGTGTGTGTATTAACGAAACAAAAGTTTTGGTTTTACAAAAAATTTCTTCAAATGCAAATCTCATAATATAAATGAATGTAATTCAAACTTTTATTCAAATCTGTAAGTAAACTTTTTCGATTATAAATTTTTTTTTTGAGGGGCCTCGATTTTTCTAGATGATCGTTGTAGATCTCTTATTTCTATATTTACAACAGCGGTTGTAACAGAACTGGCACACTGGGCATAGGAAGCGCGATTCTTAGGCAATATGAAATCATCCATGATGTCCTTCTTGTGGTGAGGGCTCACTGCAGCAGAGCGACTGAGATGGACAGTTGGAGCGCGATTCCTTGGTGGCACAAAATTAGTTATGACGTTCTTTTTAAGGTTAGAATCCGTAGAAGGGACAGCGCTAGCTGAAGTGAAACGGGTGCAAAGCGCATCTGGAGCGCAACGTCTTGGTAGGACATCATCGGACATGACGTCCTTCTCTGGGTTGGGAACCGAGACATTAAGCGAGACATTAATAGAGCCATATCAGCGGTTGATGCAGTAAAGCAGACGCTCTTCGGTATTATGAGTTATTGCACCAACATTGGTGGGCGAGGAGCAATGGAGGGTGCGCTGAAAATCAGAATCTTGTGCCGATAGACGAGCAGTAGAGGACAGCTCAAGGATGGGCGGTACAACATTTTTGCCTGTTCCTGTAGCAGGTTCTGATCGACGACCAGTAGAAGAAATATCACGTACTTGATCGTGCCGTAGGTAGTCTTAACCGTTACAGGAGCCGGTGTTAAACGGTGAACTGCAAGAAAGAGCTCAATAGCAGGATACGAAACCTCTTTGTCTATATTTGCACCTGGTGCTGATGGACTAACAGTTGTGGGATGATTATCTTCATGTAAATGTGCAGTAGATTTGTTCGCGATTCTGTCCTTTTTATTGTCAAATAAAATCTGCTGATCTCTGTAAAAAAGGCAAAATATAAGTTTATTTATAATTTTTACCTATCATTTTGTGTAAACAAAGTTTATTATGATTCATGGAGAATAAGTCTTACTTTATCAGACTGTACTTACATATATTTACTCGATCCAGAAAAACTTCTCTACTCCAGTGTGGATCTTTAGGTAGTTCCAAATCACAGTAATCATCTGAAAAATTTTTAGAATGTAGAATGTGTTTCATTGCTGTAACAGTTTGCTTTGGAACTTCTTCATTCGTTATACAGTTATACATTTTTCTGCACAGTATTGCAGTTGCCACAGAACATTTATAATACGGACATTTTCCAGGTATTTCTGGTAACTCTTCTTGTGTGCAACTAAAAATATTTCTATTAGTGATTACTTGTAAATTCATAATGCAAAAACTGCTTAATATACGATATATGTAGCTTTAGTAATACGTCACGTATAAAACAAACAGGTTAGTTTCATTTTTTTTAATCTATAAAAGTTATATTATGTTAATTTTTTAAAGGAAAGGTTATTGAAAGAAAAAATGAATTAATTCAAAACAAATTAAAAGTTTTCTATAATTTTTTTGGAATGAAAGTATCTTAGTGTATAATAAATACTGCTAAAGCTTAATCACCTGCTATAATTAATATTAATTCGGTACGAAAATAATCTACCCCTTAAAAACTTTCAATGAAAGTTGCAACACAGGCAGAAATATTGCAGAAACGTTTTATGTGTCTTGAAGTCCTAGTCCTTTAGTGGTTATTCTTCGCTGGGTTGCTCTGAAAAAAATATCCTGATCATTAACATCTGGATAATCTTCTAAGAACTTTATAAATTTCAGAAGTTGATCACGATTCTTCATAAAATAACAGCTATCCAAGTTTGTATCAAGTGGCATCTTGAATTTATGTGCAACAGCTTTTCACTTGTTTAGTTATTTTGTTTGGTTATAAATCAAAACAGTACATGGATGCATCAACTTTAATATATTCAATGTAGTTACCCTGATAACGGGTTAATACATTTTTTTTTGTTTTTAAGAATACATGCACAATTATGATATAAATATAAGAAAAATATAAGATGGTTGAAAAACATAAACATTTGTTAGTTAATAAAATAGTTCCATAGCATATATGTAACTGCTTCTATAATCAAGTTTTTTTGTTATTTTTGAAAATTTTATTAAAATATTTCTAGTTATACTATTCAAAATTATACATTGTTTTTGTAATTCACTGTTTCATAATTTGTTTAACGATTCAACAATACTTTTTATAATTTCCAATAATCGGACAACCCTCTGAAAATTTTTTGATGCTTGAAAAATCTTAAAAGAATGTATTGATGGTCCCAAAATCCTTTAAGTATTTGCAACAACCAAAAATACACACAAACAGTCACGACGATAAAAAATTTCTAGAGTTCTTTCCGACAATCAGAAAAATCTTAACGAACACCGTTATAATCAAGAAACACATTAAGTACTTGTGTATGGTAAAAAAGTACTTAAAGGTAATCGTCAGTGACACAAAATAAATCACATCATCCTCCATCATTTTACCAAACATTGAAAAAAAAGTGTCAGGAGAAGTGAACAAAAGAAATTACTAATAATATTTATGTGTGTTTAAAAAATACTTAATGACAAAAAACATTTCAAATACGTCCCTGAGGTCCAAAAGTAATGTTACCCTTCAGTATTCTATCAGAAACCAAAAAATATCAGCAGGAGCAGTGAACAAAATAAGTTTTGTTCTTTGCGTATTTGCTGATGATAAAATAGTTATCTCTGTACTTTTTGACAACCAACTAAATAAGCCTTTCAGTACTTTGCGATGATCAAAAAACCTTCCAAATATGTCTATATAGTCCAGAAGTTATGTAACGGTTCAGTACCTTATCAAAAAACGAATAAAATAGTGGTAGGAGCGGTAAACAAAAAAAAATGTGTTGATCTTTGCGTACTTTCTGACGGTAAAAAATGCTCTCTGTTCTTCATAACCATAAAGCAACTCTGAAAGTAATTTGCAATGATGGGAAAGCCCTTAAAGTATGTCTCTATGGTTAAAAAAATTATTTTTTGCATATTTGCTAACGATGACAAAATTTTTACTCTACTTCTTGACCATCAAACTACCCTCCAATTACTTCACGATAACAAAAAAAACTTTAGAATATAAAATATTAGTCCAGAATCATCCTTCATGAGTTTACTCATGGTCCAGGAAGCCCCAAAAGGATAATAGACAGTGCCAAATTCCTTCGATTTCCTTTTGGCAATCAAAAACTCTTCTAGGTGTTTTTTGATAATCTAAAAATCCTCTGATTACTTTTAACGATGGCCAATAGCTCCTCCTAGTGTTTCATGACGATCAAGAACCCTACCAAGTTCTTCCCGACATT
Source organism: Copidosoma floridanum (assembly GCF_000648655.2). The sequence goes on along the minus strand of NW_019384279.1, from coordinate 613,447 downwards.
TAAAATCTCCTCCAAGTGCTCCTTAATGGTCCAAGAATTCTCTACGTACTTCTGATCGATCGATAACTTCTCTGAGTGTGTTTAAACGAGAAAAATTTCTGCGAGTACTTCTAGACAGTATAAAACTCTTCTTAGTTATTTTCGACAATTAAAAAACTCTGTGAGTGTAATCAATAATCAGGAGGTCGTCTGGGTGCTTCTTATCACTCAAAAACTCCTTTGAGTTTTTCCTGATGTTCTAAAACTCTTTTGAGCATCTTGGACAGTGATTGAGGGATTTTTGGGTGCTATTTGATAATCAAGAACTCCTCTTGGTACAGCTCGACGACCGCGAACTCCTCTGAATAGTTTTCGACGATCGAGAACTCCTTTAAAAGGTTTTCGACGATCAAGAACTTCTTTGAGTGCTGGCCGACGGTACATAACTTTTTTAAGTACTTTACTACGGCTTAGAACTCCTACAAATGCTACTTAATTATCGAATAATTCACTGAGTGTTTTAGTCGAATGAATCAATCCAGTTACTTTTTGGCAATAAAAAACTGTGCCAAGTTCATTTTAAGTATCAAAAACTTCTAAAAGTAATTCTTGATGATCGAAAACTCGTCTGTGTGCTCATCGATAATTGAAAACTTTTCTGGGTACTTCTTGACGATCGAGAACGCCACCAAGTGCTTTTCGACGATTGGAAACTCTTATGAATCCATTTTGCCGATCGATAACTTCCTTGAGTCCTTTTCGACAATCGAGAACTCCTTGAAGTGCTGGCTTACGATACATAACTCTTTTGAGTACTTTGCAACGGTCGAAAACTCTTACAAATCCTTCTTGACTATTGATAAATTCACCGAGTGCTTCTAGTCAAAGAAGTTGACCCACTTACTTTTCGACAGTAAAAAACTCTGCCAAGTTCTTTTTGACAAATAAAAACTCTTTAGAGTGAATCTTGATGGTACAGAACTCGTCTGTGTGATTCTTGATGATTGAAAATTTCTCTGGGTACTCCTCAACGATCGGCAACTCATCTGGGTGCTTCTTGATGATCAAGAACACCTCTGCGTGCTTTTCAACGATTAAAAACATCTATAAGTTTTGTTTCGTTGATCTTCTGGGGCAAATGAAAACACTTAGTTTAGGCGACGTTTCGTCGACTGGTGCGCCGACCTCTTCAGGCTTTATTAACAATAATAAATTATTACAATGACTTTTATAGACAGCAGATACATATAATGAAGAACTGACAAATAAATTACCTTAATTTAAACCGTGAAAAACAATTTATTTAACGTATCGAGCAAATGGGCCGATTACACTTGAGCCCATCTGATTAAAAATGTTGTAGTTGAGCCCATTATAACGATCTTTTCTGCATAGCACTTGAGCCCAGATGATTGTTACAGTTGAGCCTGTCGAAACGTAATATTATCTATTTCATAGATACTCGTTTTACATCAGGGCCGTTAATAAGATTGATGTAAACCTACATGTGTACATATATGAATATACAATCAAAGTTATATAGAGAATAAATAGTTACGCACCTTAGTCGAATCACAGAACGAATGCGCGACCAAATTACCATTGTTCGTAAATAAAATCAGTTGCGTATTGACGTCGCGTGAATAAACATCGTATTGTGTCTATCATGTCGTTGATTACAATGCTAAGTAGTAAAGNTTTTGGTGTTCAACACAGGCCTTCAAATTTTTTCTAATGTTTCTCGCGTTCACATGTAATCGAGAATTAAAAAATACTTAAAAAATGTTTTCAACATACATTTAATTATTTATAGTTTTTTTTGCTTATTACTTTTTTTCTGTACGCTTACACGATAGGAACTCTTTTTAGGTACATAGCATTTTTTTTAAAAGCTAAATAAATGTCTAATCAGAACTGCCAAATTTTTGTTAGCCAAGTTTGTCTTCAACCATCTGGTAAGATTTCACCTGAGATCTCAGCTAAAATTTTTTCAAAAGTATTCTTACTAAAAAAAAAAAAAAAATTCAAAATTAATTTAACAGTATTCAAGGTTGCTCTGTTAATGTTACCATTTAGATAGTACGTTGAAAAAGACATATTAAAATTTGTTTTATATCAATTCTTTAAGATTAAATAATTTTTTCAAATTCTCAGGTAAGATCTCAGTTACTTTCTCAGATAAGATATTAGATGATCGTGGACAAGTATGCTTCCTCAAACGAAGAGTGTACGTTTATGCACTCTGCTACAAAACGTTAATATTATTTTCATTACACGTTTTCAGTACTTGCTATGATTTTCATTAATTAATATTTTTTGTATTGATTTCATTATGTATGAATGAAAGAAAAAAACCTTTTTCTTTTCATTCTCCACCATGTAAAAATTCGACAAAATCTATTTAGTTTCTTCTCATTATTCGGATCATTAGGATTTTGTTGAAAATTTTTTGATGCTTGAAAAATCTTAAAAGAATGTATTGATGGTCCCAAAATCCTTTAAGTATTTGCAACAACCAAAAATACACACAAACAGTCACGACGATAAAAAATTTCTAGAGTTCTTTCCGACAATCAGAAAAATCTTAACGAACACCGTTATAATCAAGAAACACATTAAGTACTTGTGTATGGTAAAAAAGTACTTAAAGGTAATCGTCAGTGACACAAAATAAATCACATCATCCTCCATCATTTTACCAAACATTGAAAAAAAAGTGTCAGGAGAAGTGAACAAAAGAAATTACTAATAATATTTATGTGTGTTTAAAAAATACTTAATGACAAAAAACATTTCAAATACGTCCCTGAGGTCCAAAAGTAATGTTACCCTTCAGTATTCTATCAGAAACCAAAAAATATCAGCAGGAGCAGTGAACAAAATAAGTTTTGTTCTTTGCGTATTTGCTGATGATAAAATAGTTATCTCTGTACTTTTTGACAACCAACTAAATAAGCCTTTCAGTACTTTGCGATGATCAAAAAACCTTCCAAATATGTCTATATAGTCCAGAAGTTATGTAACGGTTCAGTACCTTATCAAAAAACGAATAAAATAGTGGTAGGAGCGGTAAACAAAAAAAAATGTGTTGATCTTTGCGTACTTTCTGACGGTAAAAAATGCTCTCTGTTCTTCATAACCATAAAGCAACTCTGAAAGTAATTTGCAATGATGGGAAAGCCCTTAAAGTATGTCTCTATGGTTAAAAAAATTATTTTTTGCATATTTGCTAACGATGACAAAATTTTTACTCTACTTCTTGACCATCAAACTACCCTCCAATTACTTCACGATAACAAAAAAAACTTTAGAATATAAAATATTAGTCCAGAATCATCCTTCATGAGTTTACTCATGGTCCAGGAAGCCCCAAAAGGATAATAGACAGTGCCAAATTCCTTCGATTTCCTTTTGGCAATCAAAAACTCTTCTAGGTGTTTTTTGATAATCTAAAAATCCTCTGATTACTTTTAACGATGGCCAATAGCTCCTCCTAGTGTTTCATGACGATCAAGAACCCTACCAAGTTCTTCCCGACATTTAAAATCTCCTCCAAGTGCTCCTTAATGGTCCAAGAATTCTCTACGTACTTCTGATCGATCGATAACTTCTCTGAGTGTGTTTAAACGAGAAAAATTTCTGCGAGTACTTCTAGACAGTATAAAACTCTTCTTAGTTATTTTCGACAATTAAAAAACTCTGTGAGTGTAATCAATAATCAGGAGGTCGTCTGGGTGCTTCTTATCACTCAAAAACTCCTTTGAGTTTTTCCTGATGTTCTAAAACTCTTTTGAGCATCTTGGACAGTGATTGAGGGATTTTTGGGTGCTATTTGATAATCAAGAACTCCTCTTGGTACAGCTCGACGACCGCGAACTCCTCTGAATAGTTTTCGACGATCGAGAACTCCTTTAAAAGGTTTTCGACGATCAAGAACTTCTTTGAGTGCTGGCCGACGGTACATAACTTTTTTAAGTACTTTACTACGGCTTAGAACTCCTACAAATGCTACTTAATTATCGAATAATTCACTGAGTGTTTTAGTCGAATGAATCAATCCAGTTACTTTTTGGCAATAAAAAACTGTGCCAAGTTCATTTTAAGTATCAAAAACTTCTAAAAGTAATTCTTGATGATCGAAAACTCGTCTGTGTGCTCATCGATAATTGAAAACTTTTCTGGGTACTTCTTGACGATCGAGAACGCCACCAAGTGCTTTTCGACGATTGGAAACTCTTATGAATCCATTTTGCCGATCGATAACTTCCTTGAGTCCTTTTCGACAATCGAGAACTCCTTGAAGTGCTGGCTTACGATACATAACTCTTTTGAGTACTTTGCAACGGTCGAAAACTCTTACAAATCCTTCTTGACTATTGATAAATTCACCGAGTGCTTCTAGTCAAAGAAGTTGACCCACTTACTTTTCGACAGTAAAAAACTCTGCCAAGTTCTTTTTGACAAATAAAAACTCTTTAGAGTGAATCTTGATGGTACAGAACTCGTCTGTGTGATTCTTGATGATTGAAAATTTCTCTGGGTACTCCTCAACGATCGGCAACTCATCTGGGTGCTTCTTGATGATCAAGAACACCTCTGCGTGCTTTTCAACGATTAAAAACATCTATAAGTTTTGTTTCGTTGATCTTCTGGGGCAAATGAAAACACTTAGTTTAGGCGACGTTTCGTCGACTGGTGCGCCGACCTCTTCAGGCTTTATTAACAATAATAAATTATTACAATGACTTTTATAGACAGCAGATACATATAATGAAGAACTGACAAATAAATTACCTTAATTTAAACCGTGAAAAACAATTTATTTAACGTATCGAGCAAATGGGCCGATTACACTTGAGCCCATCTGATTAAAAATGTTGTAGTTGAGCCCATTATAACGATCTTTTCTGCATAGCACTTGAGCCCAGATGATTGTTACAGTTGAGCCTGTCGAAACGTAATATTATCTATTTCATAGATACTCGTTTTACATCAGGGCCGTTAATAAGATTGATGTAAACCTACATGTGTACATATATGAATATACAATCAAAGTTATATAGAGAATAAATAGTTACGCACCTTAGTCGAATCACAGAACGAATGTGCGACCAAATTACCATTGTTCGTAAATAAAATCAGTTGCGTATTGACGTCGCGTGAATAAACATCGTATTGTGTCGCATTTTAATGACATGTTTTACAACGAACATCCAAATATTTTTCTCTTTTCCGATACTTTACTAGAGCTACAAGAGGAAAATATAATTAAAGTTCGAAATTTTGATCATCCTGAACGTCGTAGGGCTAGTGCGAGCGAGATTCTTCCCTACGCTAGATTAGCATTAACAAGAGAAGAATATAATAAAGGAAAAATGGATTTGTTCACTTTTGTGAAGAGCGTTTCTCCTTATTACAGAAGTAATGTGTAATGTTGACAGTGAGCAAATATATTTATCGACGTATAACATTTATTCTGTTGTGAACGTATACGTATATGTATATTTGACAAATGACATGTAACTGTATTACAGTATTAAAAGTATTTTTCAAAGGTAAATTGTAGCTAGTTATAAAAGTGTGGGTACCCAAATAAATAGATGATTTTATTTTTAATGTTAACTTACATTATTACACACCAAATTCATCTAGATACTTTCATCTTTTGGTGGGCTCAACTGCAACTTATTTTGTCGATTAGTTAGACTCAACTGCCACTTTTTTCTGTCATTCTTATTAGTAGATGGGCTCAAGTGCCTAGCGCCCTGCGGTGTTGGGGCCTTTGCCAGTTTGACTTGCATGTGAGCCATTTGCTCGGGCGCTATGCACTTGACCGCCCCAACACCGCAATGTACCCCGCTTTTATAACAAACACACACACACTTAAACACACAAAAGTTTCGCAGTGCGATGACCCGAGCCCTCAGTTCACATATCATATTATCAGTATACAATTCTAAGAACGTACATAGTCTTTAAAAACGTACAGAATTAAAGAAACTTCAATAAGTGCGACTTAAATTATAAACATCTTCTTTCTTATTTATATTATGAATATTGGAGGTAATGTGTAACATTTCAGAGATCAAACGTTTACCATAATTCGGCTCTTTGTCTAATATTTTTATATTGTCCCACTCAAAATTATGGTTATTAGAAATTTGGTGTAAAGTAACTACCGATTCCGGTTTGTAGTTGTTTTGGTGTTCTCGTTTTCTCTCTTTTAATTAAAGCTCTCTTCGTTTCACCAGTACATTTTGCTGAACAGTCACTGCATGAGATTTCATATGCTACTATGAGATTACATAGGCAATACGTTAAAGTTACTTTGGAAGTAAATGTATCTAAGATTTGGGTTGTATTTGATGCATTTATTGTTAAAATAGATCTCTTGAATACAGTTCTTATACAATTTAAAATACTGAATCACAAAGAATTTTGTATTGCGTAATAAATAAAAT
>NW_019384279.1:575136-585425 GCF_000648655.2 Copidosoma floridanum | reverse complement strand
ACCAGTTCAAAACAGCCGGGTTTTTGAAGAAAAAAAAAAATTATAAGCAGATACATAGAAATATGAAAAAACTATTATTTAATTACTATATCTATTAATGCTTTTTTTTTTCCTTTACATCGGGCATTGGAGAGTTTAGCTTTGAAGTTTCATAAAGCTACTGGTGATGACTACAACAGTTTCTATTATTTTTTTACTACTTGAAATTTACTTAATATGTGATGTATTGTAATTCGTGGGGATTGCAATAAGGATGAAATTGTCAGCTGAGAAACACAAGAAAGCCACACGTGAATAACAACTTCAATATATTGAAAGGTAATAATGATTACTGGAAGAATATGCGTTGGATTGTCTTTTCACTTGCTCGAGCTACTGCGCTGAAGTAAAAGTAAACCTAGAGAGGTTTGAAACCGAGATTGAATACGCTCGCACGATAACTACGATTAGAGTAGCACTCTTACGGTTACTAATTCTGTTACACACGTACAATACCTTTGCTCTTATGTACAATATCGCATACACTACAACTCCTCCCGTTCAAGTTGGTTTCTTAACGCTTTCTGTTTTGGACGCTCAGACGCACATGGAGCTACATTTTTGCGCGGCATTGTATCAGCTAATAGCTGTTACGTTTCCAAATTTTATCAAGCGCTACTTTAACGTTAAATGTCAATGGTGTAAGGCATTCAACAATTTCTGTCTTAACACGCTTAGAATTACTTGCCGTATGATCGTCGTCCATGACTATGTCGCCTACTTCGAAAGATGGATTGCGAGGGCCACTACTACATGAAATTTTTACCTCTTGTTTAGTCAAAACATTCGCCTCTGCGCTTGGGCATAACATTTTGAAACGCGTGCGAAGCTCTCGCTAGTACATTAAAAACGCGGAGCTTTTGCCAGTCGTACAATGTGGTATACAGCGATAATTGAAAAGAAAAATATCAATAGCTTCCTCCGATCCTCTTCCTCCCTCTACAATTTTCTTGATTTAGTCTTTGAAGACTCCCACAAAATTCTCGGCTGCGCCGTTCATTGTGGATGGTATGGAGGCGAAAACGATTGTTTAATTCCTAATTTTAATAACAAAATTTTTAAATTTCTTGTAAGCAAACTGCCTACCATTCTATGTTACTACATGCTGAGGAAAATTGTGGTGAGTTGACAATATGCTTATCATTTTAATTAATTTTTGTGCTGTAGTGTGAGATTTAAGAACAATGATTTCGGGCCATTTAGAGTGTGTGTCCACAACTACCAGAAACATAAAATTAAAAAAACGTCCTAGAAAATCCAAATAAATTCTGCTCAATGCCTTAGCTGACCATGGCCATGGTGTTAGTTGTGCACGCGGCGGTTTTTTTGGCTCCTTTAAGCATGCTGTACATGATTGGACCAGAGCCTCGAGATCAGCATCTATGTTTGGCCACTAAATGTACGATCTTGCAGACATTTTTACTTTAACTATGGTGAGATTCGATTGGTGTAATCTGTGTAGATATCCTGTTTTAACGACTAAGGTATGATTATATGGTGGCTCCAAAACAAACACCCGTCGTCCAACGACAAATCAACACGTTCCCCATTAAACGGTTTTTCTGCTTGAGATAGTACGTTTGTGTTTGCTGGCCAACCGTATTTAGTGTAGTTTTTTACATTTTTGAACACACCATCTTTTTCTGTTTCCAATGCCACAGTTTTTCAATTTATAACTGATATACCCTCGTTAATCTTACTAATATATAAAGCAAAGTTGCTAAAACCGTTGTAATCGCTAATCACGAAAGCTACTTAACCGATGTTACTGAAATTTTGCACACTCATTTATGACACTTCCAAGATGGTTTTAGTATAGTTTTTGTTTAAAAAAATTTAATAACAGTAGCAATAAATAAGCTCAATATTTTGCAAAAAAAGCCAGATGTTTACTTTAGTTCAGTAGGATCCGCTAGGTGGCGTCGACATAAAATCGAGGCTACCTGCAACAGAATTAAATAAGTATGGTTATATTACGCCGGAGCGTCTCGATCAATGATGCAATCATCCTCCGGCAGTTCATCGAGCTGCATAGAGAATGTAGATTATAGTCGTGCAGCTGGGTATCCCGGTTACGGACGACACTCTTATCTAAGGGGGAAGGGACCTAGCTCAATATTCACCATGAATCTCAAAAATGCCACCAATGAAAAGTTATTCTAATCAATGACATATCTGGCGTAATACCAGGAGACATATCTAGCCAGAGCACAATCTGCACCAACTCTTCAGAGTTGTGTGGCAGTTTCACCATCCCGCCTGGTGCAGTCAGAGTATTTTTGGCTACAAATGTGAGCCAGAGAAGATAGCCCTGAGGTGGCACGAGCAGCCATAACTGCTACCTTTTTATTGATCGTGTCCCCAACGCGCATACCCACATGTTCCCTTCTAACGATGAGCGGTTGGTTATCCGGAGAACAACTTAAAGTCGATATATTCTTTGGTCAGCAGCATACCTTCCTCCATCACAGACTCTGTACATAGAGACTTCCAAGGTAAGAGTCAAGCTACCCGTAGCCAGCTCTTCATCGTCAGTAATAATAATAAGAAATAGCTGGAAGTTTCACCACTGGCTCTTTTTAGGGTCATTATAAGTAATTACCTTCTCTACCTAACCATTAATCTCATCGGTATTTTTCAGGGGCCACCTAAGTGTAAGCTACCTTGCCAACAAATACATTTTTACTACCATTTTCGGAAGCGACTCGTCGACTAAAAGACTATATTAACTAAAGACGGCCACTATTAAACCAAGTCAGCCATTTACTGGTAGTCGTTACGAGTAGAATTATTCTCCACAAGGCTGGGAAACCCGGTTACCGACGACCCTATATTACCCTCTCGACTCTAAGCATACAACCAGGAGTCACCAACCCTTTCCAAGGTCTGCGCTAGGCAAATCTATAACAGCTATGAAGGAAAAAAAAACTTGAGCCAATGGGACAGTCTCCACCGGGCAAGTATCACTAACTAATCCCCCCATCTAAGATCACCAAAACACCTGAATCTGCAAATAAAAAAGGTGCTTTAGACACTAACGTCTACGATGTTATACCAGGAGACGTTGGGAAAGATCTTTACTACTAGCTCCAAAGCTTAGGACTTTGTAATTTTTCTCCCGATCAGTCTGGTGTTTCAACAGCAGGCCAGAGAAGATCACCCTGAGGTATTAAGGCAGTCAAGTTTGCTCGAAACTTTAGTCAAAATAGAGTTTACTTAAGAAATTCACCGGTCTTTCTTAGGGCCATCGTACGTTGAACTACCGTGCCAACAAATATATTAGAACTTAACAAAGTTGACAGAAAGCAGCCTCAGGGGTTACAAAAATGTTAAGCATGCCAAAAGTCGCAAGAGGGTGAATTGGAAAGAAAACTTTAAATGTATCCAATAAATACAATCTTAGGTGTCAAGAAACTGATGGAGAAAATTTATCGAGATTGGAACAGCAGCGTCAAAATCGACAAATAAAGAATCCATTACGTGAGAGATCAGCTTTTTAATCAGTACCCTCACAGTAATCCCTGAAATCTTTGAAGATCTTAATTCAGATTTTTAAATAAGTAGAAAATGTATTTGTGTTTTTGTGTCAATAAAAAATGTAGGGTTTAAGGTCTAGGACTTTGTTGGTCTGGTAATAAAGTTGTGAGATAAGAGAAAAAAAATTTTTTCTTAATGTATATCTTTTAGGGATTAAAATCTTAATAGATTTAAAAAAAAGCTCTGTTCGTGAATTATACGGGAGAAACTGCAAATCAACGGCTCCTTATGGCCAACGATTATTTTATGGCATAAAGAATGCACGGTACTTTTCAGCATAATTACATTTATTTTAATTTTTACAGTTTATTATTTGACTAAATAAACTATATGGATTCCGAAAGAATATGTTTTTAATTAGATGATTTCTGTTCTAAGATGTGTTAGGAATATGTGTAAAATTTCTAACTAAAAACATTTCACATTACATGTCAACACACTACGGTGTTTTATTTAGTAAGTCTCGGGCGAAGCCGAGACGGGGGGCCACTAGTATAATATAAAGGCATAAAATCAGAATCGAAGACGTCTGTATCCTCCTCAATCGGAAGACGTGATAGCGCATCACAATGTCTATTACGTTTGTATTTGATAAATTCAATCTTATATTTAAGCCCTGACAAGAAATGCGCCCATCTTTGCAAACGATTTGCTGCTGTGAGTGGAATGCCTGCTTTTGGCCCAAAAATGTACTGTAGCGGTTTATGGTATGTTCGCAATGCAATTTCTCTTCCAAAAATATGGTCATAAAATCTCTTGAATCGAAAAATAATAGCACCAGCTTCCTTGTCAATGACTGCTCTACTGTTTTTTTTTATTGGGATTTTCTTAGACGCGAAAGCAATAGGGCGCTCTAAACCGTTTTTGTATTCATGAGAAAGAATAGCCAACAGACCATAGTCCGATGCATCACATGCTAAAATTAGTTCCTCATTTGGATCATAGTGAGTGAGTACCGTTGGTGAGACTAATTCTTTTTTCACCTATAAAAACGCTCACGTACACTCGTCTGTCCAAACAAATTTTTCCTTACTTGTCAGTTTGTACAAAGGGCTTACATTTGCCACGTGATCTTGTAAAAATTTGGCATAGAAATTTATCGGACCCAAAAACGACTGCAATTGCTTTTTATTCTTCAGTCGTGGAGACTCTACCATATCTTTTACTTTAGAGTATGATTTGTATAATACGTACTTGTCGATAACGTGCCCAAGGAGATCAATCTTACTTTGCAGAAGTTTACACTTCTCTTTTTTTTACTCGGAGTCTAACTTTTTTCATACGTACACATACTTCTCCTCAATTTTTAAGGTATTCTTTATCATTTCGACCGGTGATATAAATATTATCAAGATATAAAATGATGTTTGGTATCCCATAAATTATAGTTTCGATAATTCTCTGAAATCCACCGTGACATGTTGACACACCTTCTGGCATTTTCGTATACGTAAACAATCTCTGATGGGTCGTTATCGTCAAGTATTTTTGACAGTCTTTGTCCACTAGAATTTGCATGTATTCGTGAGGCATATTTAGTTCTAAAAATTTTTTGCCTCCTTGTATCGCTGCATAAATATCTTCGAAGTTTGGTAAAGGATTTTCATTGATTATAACGAAAGGATTTAAAGTGATTTTAAAATCCCCACAAATTCTGATACATCCATCTTTTTTTACAATCGGTACTATCGGGGTTGCCCATTCGCTTACTTCTATTGGAATTAAGTGCCCTAAATTTTTGAGCCTTTGTAATTCAAATTCGATAAGATTTTTCATCGCATACGGAACGTGTCTTGCTTTCAAGCCAATGGGCCAGGCATTTTCCTTTAAATGTATTCGTAAATAATCCTTGTTAAAGCATCCAATCGACTTCCTGAACAACGTACTAAACTCGCTTATCATCATTCGTTCTACAGAATCTAAACCGATTGTTTTGAAAAATCCTTTAACGGCCATAAACCGAAAGTTGCCAACCATCGTCTCCCTATTAACGGTAGCTTGGTGCCGTTGAAAACAAACATTTCATTCACGTTGAACATTTCATCTTTAACTTTCTTAGAAATCACGGTTTCGTACGTTTCCGTATCAATTCCGAAATTAATTATTTTTTCTCTTATTTTTAATTGTAGCCACATTGGCCCTGCTTCTGTTTTATTGCATAAGTTTTTTGAGCTTTAAAAGTGAATATTTTTATCTTCGCGTAATACAAAAAAATCGTTAACGCTACATGTACCCTCGCTTTTTTCTTCTCCGGCCGACAATGACGCGCTTTGCTTGAAAAATTAAACAGCTATACCCCCCTTTTTCTACATATTACTTCTAGGTGGTCCTTACGATGGCAAAAATTACATTCCTTAAACCGGTGTCTGCACTCTGAAGCCTTGTGGTTTTTTTGCCCACAGCAGTAACATGTTAAATTTGATTGATTCGTCCCTTTGTTCGTTTGTTGCGATCTTGAGCAAGCACCCTTATATCCATTTGCATTATGTCTTTCTACTTGCTTTTTGATTTTTGAGGAGTTACCTAAAAATTAGGAGTAACATAAAATATGATTTCTATGATTTTTATGTTATGATCATATTTAAAGTTAACTAAAACTTATAGGGTGGATTTCAAAAAAGATTTAGGACACTAACGTCTACGATGTTATACCAGGAGACGTTGGGAAAGATCTTTACTACTAGTAATTTATAAAAGATACATGTACCAATTACTTCTCAATACCATCTCACACTTTTACGACTAAAAAAAAATTCAAGATTTAATAAAAGTGTATTTAAATGTGCATTATACNTGGGTGGCAAAAATACCAATGCATACACTTATATGAAATCTTAATTTTCATAATCGTATTTTCTACTTTAAATTAATTTTAAAGAGATCATGAATTACGAAATAAGAGAAAAATAAAAGACATAATGAAAAAGTTATAAAAAAATTGAAAAGATAAACTGAAGAAACGTGCCTTTTAAATAATGATCATAAAAAATTTAATAGAGAATAAAAATATGTGAATGGACTGACTTTTATGAAAAAGCCTTATTTTTTATACTGAGTTCTTACAAATTATCATTGATACAGTGAAAAGCACATTATAAAGACACGCACATCCACTAATGATATGCAATGATTAATTATTAAAAATTTTTAATAAAATTAATTTATACAAAAATGAGCATACACTACCTAAGGAGGATTTCACCGTAACACTCAAATACATGTATGCACTCTCTAAAAAAAATGCAGATGTAATAGATGGGTGATAAGAAGTTACACTTAGATTCTCAATGACAGGTGAAGAAAAATGAAGTTATTATGCCATGTACTCGATACCAGTTCCAAGAAATTGACATTCAGATTAAAAAATATATATCAGCATAAAGCCTTGACGTAGTAACGTAATTATGAGCAGTAATCTTTAAAATCACTTGTTTGCTGACGAAAAATTTTCAAACAATTGCATTAAAGAAATAAAGATCTTATAAAACTGATAAGATAAGTTTATTTTTAAAGATAGTATAAGTAATCTTTGCAAATTCTCGAGGGTCTTTTTACCAAAGAACTCTCACTCGAACTCTTAGGACTCTTCAGTACTCTTCAATACTCACACGAACTCTCCACTTGAAAGAGTTTGTATGAGTGCTTGATAGTGAACGTGAGTTTTGATGAGTGAGCATATTTTGCAGTAAGTACGAAAAATCGAACCCATGGATGATGAGAATGCGTACATAAAAAAATTAGTTAAGTTGTTCGTGGACTACTAGTTTTGATATTGAAAATCTTACGAAAATCATATCATAATTAAGCAATTGTTTTACAGCGTTGGAGAATATTTTGAGTTGACATTTTTCATGTCTTCAATACAATTTTTTGGTCTAGTTGTATTTGTGTCAGCGGTGTCTAGTGTCGTTAGAGCATGGTTAAATTAATAGGCTTAATAGCCAATTATTAAATTGAAAATGATGGATGCTATGTGTCAGTCCACAATCTTTATAAGTTTTTACTGCCACATAACATTAAAATAACTAGTATACATAAGGACTTCTCCTTTCACTTTTTACTTTTGAGGATACCAGAAAGTGCCAAATTTAAATCTCCAGCCACACCTTTTGAGGGGGCTCCTTCACGAAAGTCACTATACACAAAAAAATAATTTCTTCCACTTCATATTTTATTAAGAACATTATAATAGTTTTTAGACACATATGTTTGCTGAGGAACCAAACTTGATTTTTTTTGTATTTTACCTCAGTGGTAGTCGCAGGAACCCCCTTACATAATTTTTTTCGTTGTTGGTAACCTAAATAATAAAAATTTTGTTAAGACATATAACAATGTTATGATTCATGTATAAAGTAATTATTGTTGAGACATTAGTATTATCATACTATTAGGAAATAATATAAAATTTTCAAGAAATGCAAAAAATCTAGGAAAAAGAGGAAAATCGATATTTTTTTAATTTTATTTTGCAAAAATATCATAGAAACAGGAATATTAGCAAAATGTATACTACACCATTAAAAAAAGCAACCTTGCAAATGGGGGAAAATATATTTTGCCTGTTTTTTGTACGTACATTTTCAAGTTAATTAATTAGTTCGAAACATAAAAATGAGTCCGGATTTAGCGATAATCAATATTATTTTACTTTTCACGCTAAAAAAATGTGCAAAGACCTGAATCGCGTGCTCTTGGAATTTTTTCCATTATTTAGGTTACCAACTCGGTTACCAACAATGAAAAAAAAATTCTTAAAGAGGCGTGGCTTGAAATTTAAATTTGGTACTTTTAGAACCCTTAAAAGTGAAAAATAAAAGGAGAATTCCTCGTATATAACAAACATTTCCGCTTTAGTCGAATCCAGGGCCAAGATCCTAGTGACAATAAGATGAATTCTTTTTGAGATATCTATAGTCAAAAGTGTATGGAGGACGTACGAAAACTGGGCCCCATTTTTTTTTCTTTTTTTTTGTTCATTATTTTTTTTGTTATTTTATATTTTTTATACTTTTTATTGTATTTTTAAATCAAAAAAATTTTTTTACAGTTGTTCTCAAGGCTATTTTTGGTTAGCAATTGAATTATTTTTTATATTTGACAAAGAAGATTTCTTGCAAATTTTTTTTTTCTATGTCTTTTAGAATTTTTCAAATGGAATTTTTACTGGCTCTGTCACGTTATCTAGTGATGGAACACTTTCTTCAACCACTTTCCTGATACATTCTACACTCACTCAATCTATATTATTAGTAGGTATTGTTCTGGTGTTCTGATTATTATTTTTAGCAATGCTACTTTTTTTGCCTGCTTTGCGTGCAATTAATTTTGTGCTGCTTGTGTCAGAAGATGTTTTTTTTTAGTATTTTCGTGTGATTGAAAATGTCACTTTACATTGTATAAATTCCATTTTTCAGTATTCATTTTTTTGACATAAATATCAAAAACTTTTTTTAATGTTGTGACGTGCGGACAACTTGGACAAGTAATGCATGCTACAACATCTTTTGCATTTGTGCCTTCAATTACAATAACGTGATTACCCTAGATTTGCTTAAGTTTGGGGGAAAATGGGTCGGTGTTTTTTTTGCTCATCAATTGCGACTGTCTCTTAGACTTTTCTGGAGACGTATCAAACGAAACGAAATTATCTGCTGCAATTGTGCTGCTGTCTAACCATCTTTTGTTCAAAAAAATTATTCCTAGTTTCCTTAAACGTTTGAGCATTGATGAATCCTAAACAGTTTCAGGAATGAGTTTAATTAAAGAAACCTCTCCAAGAGACCATTTAAATGTTCCTTGATCCTTTTTTTTACAAAGTAAAGTCCCGTAATAGTCTGCTAAATTTGAATCATCAGGATAACTTTTTTTATAATCTGTAGATCGAACAAGATCTTTTACTTCCTTAAAATTAAATCCTCTTTCCTTTATTGAGCACAAAACTGCATAATTATCTATTTCTGCGTATTTGAAAATATTTTTTATATGATTAGGTATCGGATAGCCAATCTTGTTTTCGATGGTTGTCCAAAAATTGAAGCGGTACTGGTCTTGGAAATCCATGTTTCTAATCTTTTAGATTAAACTTGCGCTACGCTATTTTGTGTAGAATATTTTTTCTAAATTTGATTTAATTATCAAATTTTTGTAAGAGTATAATGAATTTAAATCTTAAGATGCAATCACAACATTTTTATGGATTTGTATGGGTGGCAAAAATACCAATGCATACACTTATATGAAATCTTAATTTTCATAATCGTATTTTCTACTTTAAATTAATTTTAAAGAGATCATGAATTTTCCAAAACTAGAGTTTTAGGTGCTTTAATAAATGAAAATTACCAAATAAAATTATTTTTCAACTATATTTAATAGCTGTCAGTGACATTCATTTATAGACATTATTGCTTAGTTACGTGTGTTGATTTAATATATTTCAAATGTGTTTTAACCATTCTTAAATTACCCAGACGGCATCCACAAATCATAAAGAATTCTTTATGAATTCACCAAGGAACTTGTTTTTGTATTCGCAAAGTGTTCCTAAAGTGTTCTTAGAGTATTCCTATAATATTCAACTTACGTTTCCTCTTTTGAATTCTTTACAAGTTTGCCAAGAGTTCTTTTTTTTAAAATCTAAATCCATAAAAAGTTATTAAAGTATTGATTTTGATCCCACGGTACTTAAAAATTAAACTTAAATAAAAAAT
>NW_019384279.1:534805-556525 GCF_000648655.2 Copidosoma floridanum | reverse complement strand
GAACAACTCCGCAGGTGACGTCTGCTAGTGAATGGCTGACTTGGTTTAATAGTGCCCGTCTTTAGTTAATATAGTCTTTTAGTCGACGAATCGCTTCCGGAAATGGTAATAAAAATGTATTTGTTGGCTAGGTAGTTTACACTTAGGTGGCCCCTAAAAAGAACCGATGAGATTGATGGTTAAGTAGGGAACGTAAATACTTATTATGGCCCTGAAAAAAGCCAGTGGTGAGCTTTCCAGCTATCCCTTATTGTTATTCTTGATAATAAAGAGCTGGCTGCAGGTAGCTTGACTCTTACCCTCGAAGTCTCTGTGTACGGAGACCGTGATGGAGGGAGGTACACCGCACAGAGGGACGAAATGGAAAATTTTTTCTCAAATAAGATAGCTCCCAACTGGAAACTCGTATGTTAATGTTTTATTTTTTTTATTTTGAAGGTTTTGAATCGTAGATTAAGGAAAAATTGGTCCGAAGTTTCGATACGGTACTGGGAGGGGGGGGGCAGTAAAAATCCCCCAAAGTGCCCCAAAATTTAAAAAAACCATTATTTTTCGCATAAAATTCATAATTTTCACCAGAAACATAATAAAATGATCCGTTAAAGTTCAGTTCTCCCAGAAATCAAGCTTTTATGAATTCTCTAAGATTCAAGATGGTGGTAGCAATATGGCAGCCAGTATATACGAAAATATAAATGATTTCTATTATTTCTGTTATAACCAGATTTTTTTGTCAACTACTTGGAAATAATAATATACTCAGCGACCATACAACGTAGAATAAGTCAAGGTTTCCTCTAATATTTAAAATCAAAAATGGCGGTCAATACGAAATGGCTGATTGTTGATATTTTTACAACACCTCTTATATGGGCATCAATCAAATAAGAGGGTTTGAAGAGTATAATACATTTAAATGTGTACCATCATTTAAATTCCAAAATAGCTGTTTGTACAAAATGGCGAATTATAATTATTTTTTCAGTTTTCCAAGTATGGATATCGAATAAAGGGATTTAAGATGTAGAATACATTTAACTTTTGTGGCCTCATTTAAATTCTCATAATGTTGGTCGATACAAGGTGGTGAATTTTTTACAATATTCAGACTTCTCTAACATGGGTATTTAATAATAGTATATTAATAATAAAAATTTTTGAAATATGTGCAAGCATTCGAAACCCAAAATGGTGGTCAATATAAAATGGCAGATCATTAATTTGACAACAACTCCCTTGAGAAGGATATTAAATGAAAGCGTATGCCAAGTATCATAAACTAGGCTGTCTCATAACATTCTAAATTGAAAATGATGTTCAGTGCAAAGTAGCATAGTAGTAGAATAGAATTTTAGGGAAATAAAATTACAAAAATATGTTCTAACTCTTAATGTAAGTCTGTGTAGAATAAGTTAAAAATATTTTTGTGTCTATTAAAACGCTTATTATGCACAAAATCGTAAAACAATTTAGTGAATAAAATATGAGACAAATTATCACGATAACAGCTTTGAATTAATTAGGAATTAATTTATGTTTCACAATTTATCATTATTAGATTTATCATTTTAAATGATTATATGATCATTTATCTCACAATAATCAGATTTATAAACAAATAATGTACCTACGGGCAGCTCTATAGACTAGCAGATCTAGTAATACAAGATCTAGAACATCATTGCATATAATTGTGTGGAGCACGCATAATACTTTATTGTAGATATGTGAGCGATTTGGTATTTTTAGCACTACTCGAAATGATAGATTATATTCATAAATAATTAAACAGCTACAATAGTTTATTTCAGTTAACCATAGAACTTCTTAGTTCATAAGATCTTTTATTGAATTCCCCAAAAAAAATACCTGCTACACAATTAACTTTCTGGAGTTATCACCACTAATCTGAAACTCCCATGACAAATTATTTATCGATTGGCATACAATCCCTACTGGTTAGGGACAATTCATAACTACTAATTTTTTTGCCCTATCCACCACAAACAGGTGTTAGTTACAACTTAAAATACAGATCTTTAAAGCTTTTTTTTCTCAGTTCTGTGAAGAAAAAATATGAGACTCAATAAATATTCTGTTAGCCAATAATTTTCCCTTATTATTTATTTGCAAATCAATTACTAAAAGAGCAGCTTAAATCCCTGGCCATAACGATACTACATTGGTACTCATAAATACTATTAACACAGACTTGAAGTCCAACTTTATCGTTCTAACCTTCATTAAAATTTTCAAAAAAGATTAGTTTTAGATAAATTTTTTAAAATAATAATAAAATTTAATGTAATACATCTCTGAGCAATGACTGAATTAATATGTTGGGAAATACAAAATTTCAATATAAAATATAGTAGTTGCGATTGCAAGTGTACCGGATAAACTGAAACAAGGTTGGAAATTAAAGTAGCGGAACGTATGGGCAATTTAAATTTTAGATTCAAAACCTAAATATCACAGACATCTTATTTCAGAAATGGCGCATATTATTTACTGCAGTAACACATTAAATAAGCAAACAGATACACAAAAATAATAAATATTTTTCAACATTACTCACGAAAACATTCACAATAATTTATTTGCTGACTGGCTTCCTTTTATTCAGTTTACATGTGTAGCATAAGTTTCTAATGTGTAACACACGTTTCGTACGTGTATTATAGTTCCATGGCGTATTTAAATCCTTGAGCATAGTCCGTCAGAACACACAATGTTGTATAATGTGTTCATGTACTGGAACAAGTTATCATTTCACACTTAGTTTGTTCCGGAGTTTCGTTAGTTTCATCATGAATAAGTTGAACAGACTTTATGCGTCTACGTGACTATATCTATTATTTTTATGTATCACAGCCCTCACAGAGTTGTTTACGATCTGCGGTAGAATACTATAACCGTAAGAACTTGCAGTGTAAGATACGTTTGCTCAGATATAAGTTACAATTGCAGTAAAAGAGGTTCTATTTATATGATAAATTGTTTGTTAGAAAATGCACTTTTAGAACCAAAATTATTGTGATTATTGATACTACAGTTGATCATGCATTTGCAATGGTTTTCACAGTCTAGCAACGATTAGTTCTACTTTAAGTTGAATCGTAGCTTTGTTTTCGTTAAGCAGAATGCATGCAGAACCATAGAGATGTACAAATATAGTGCGTGAGAGAGCAGCAAGGGTGTCCGCAGGCAAGAGAGAGAATGCTGACGATCTACCGTATCATTTCCACTCTCTTGCCAACGTTCATAGGCTGAAGAGAAACTATGTACCTTTCATGGTATTGTCTTTACGTAAGCCCTTAGAAAAGTATTTTTCTGACTTATAAGTTATGTGCTGCTTTTAATGTATGGCTCTCTCTTTCAAAAAAAAAAAGAAACATTCCTTTATCTTGTTTTACCTCCTACGATACAATAGTATAAGTAAGATTAAGTCATGTACAAGACGGAAGAGGTAGTAGTTGTAATAATAATTATAATAATAATAATAGTAATAATAATTATAACCATAATAATCATAAAAATAATAATAATTATAAAAATAATAATAATAATGATAATAAAAATAATTGTTCAGTAATAAGAATTCCTTACAATAAAATATATCGACAAAAATTACAGTTTAATTTTTTTTCACAAATGCAACAGATTGCCGAGAAATTAAAGACAAAAAAGAAAAAACACGAAGTGTGGTAAGGCGGGCCAACCAAAAAAATTAAAAAAAACGTTTGCAATAAAAGGAAGGAGTAAAGTAAATATTACCCGAGCAAGTCCTTCAACCTTGTATCAAAGAGCTGATAACATCATTAACTTCGCTGAGAATGACTCAAATTTGTTAGATTTAGCTAATAATATTTACAAAAAGAGAAATAATATCCAATTTATTGCACCTCCCGTGAGAGAAGACGAAATAAAGCATACCAAAGAGACAGGCCTTGCTTTGTATCTCAATTTAGATTTAAGTAAAAGCAAATACGCAACTTTGCGAAGAGATGCCAAATTGCGGAATGCCAACATATACCCAAGCTATTACATCCTCAAAGAAGCAATGAATAAGTGTTTACTGGCTATGAATACCGTTACAGAAGTTGAAGTAAAAACATCATTGTAAAGTTTACTTAATATTACTGCCGAAAGACTGTGCGAAGCAGTATTTTCAGAACAGGATGCTAATCATTTAAAAAACTCAGTTTTTTACTTAACGGAAGGGTTTAATGGCTCGTCTGGTCATCTGAACGCTCAACAAAATACGAAAAACCTGAAAACGAAGTAGAAGGTAGTGAGCTAACATTGTTATGTACGACTGTTAATATTATACAACTGAGCTGTGTTTCAAAACGTAATGACTAATCAATAAATACCATTCTTATTATATTTACTTTAAATTTTTCATATGAATTTTCACCTAACTATACTTATTTATAGGCACTACTGTAAAGTAGGCGTTATATTCTAGCCAGAGCAAAAAATAAAATCTTTCATATTTCTTTTGTATTTGTCGTATAACATCTGAAAAAAGTCTATTGAGAAAATTCAAAAAGTAATCGTTTTAGACATAACAATATAATTAAAATTCTTTTACTCTGAATATCATAGATAAAGTAGTACC
Organism: Copidosoma floridanum; assembly: GCF_000648655.2. The sequence continues at coordinate 551,901 of NW_019384279.1, read as the reverse complement.
CCGTAAAAAAAACCAATTATTTATTTTTCACATTTTTTTATAAATTATTTTAATGCTTAAAAAAATTTCAGAAACAATAAAAAGTAAAATCAAGTAATTTTTTTTTTTTTTTTTTATTAAAATTTTGAACAAAAGAAAATTTTTCAATCGTACAGAAATAAAATTGGTTTTGGGTATACTATAGTTGTAAACGATGTGATTCTTATAACTAATAGTGGAAATTACTAAAGAAAACTGTAAAATACCAAAAAAACAGATTTTGACAAAAATAGAACGAATTTCATGTTTTACGTTAAAATATTTAATTAACAGTGTGCAGATTTTATAAAAAAACAGTTTTTGAGCGTTGAAATTTAACGTTTTGCTCTGGCGAAAAATAAAACTGTCATCGTTTGTATTTAAAATGTTGTTTTTTCTTTAAATAAATTTAGGCGCATAATATTTGAAATGCAAATATATTAAGGAAGAATTTTTCAATTTTTCATGTTTTTTATACGAGCACTTCTGGCGAAATCCCACTCCTCAAAGTACTCGTTTGTGTAGAACATTACGAGTTGCTGTAGAAAAAGAGACAACAGAAAGTATTCCAGAAGAGTATGAAAGGTTACAGACAGAAGTAAAGTCTCTTTAGCCCCACACTGTTAATCTTCAAAATAGTAAATCGGTTACCGTTACATATGATGTTTCTTTTACGATGTTTGATGGTAAATGTGTGAATGCTTTTGTTAAAAATCCTGCATCCGTTCGGTGCCCAGTATGTAAAAGTTCAATGCAAGGATTAAATTGCACCAAAAATGATTTTTACCCGGATGAATAAGCTTTGAAATGCGTTCTAGGATTACTGTACTACAAAATAAAGGCATTCGAGAATCTTTTGCATCTATCTTACAAAAATGCTTGTAAAACACCGTCCTGGACGATTACCGCTGATAAGAAAGGTTTGTTGCTTAAGACATTTTTATAACGCTTTCCGTAATTTTTGTATATTGTTATATAAATCATCTTGTATAAAACTGGTAAATACTATGTGTATAAAATAGGCGATGTTGCAAATTGTTTACAGTGATTATTTTACTACTTTTGTAGCACTAATGTAAACGTGCTTACTTTGCACTGAAAAGCTTACTTTACACATACGCGTTAAGGTAGCGGTCTATCAGAATATAATGACAGTCAAAAAAGTTTTATACCTTAAAAAAATATGGTATAATAATTGTGACTTTATCGTATGAGGTATATAGTTGAATAAAAAATTTACGCAAGAAATGCGCGTGGTAATGTTCACACTCATATAATTCTTAACCAATTCTTAGCATGTACAAGAATAATTACGCTCATATGAAAATTACCAGTTTTGCGCAATTGCTGCATAATATACTAATTACTTCGTTATTAAATTTTTTCGATTAATAGTTATAAAAATTATTTCCATGTACCTCTAAGTAAAATGTTGTAATATTTTTAGATTTAATCAGAATTTTTTTCTCAGGGAATATATGAAGCAAAAAAGCGTCGTGCAGAAAAGAATAAAGGAAGAATTCAATATAAGAGTAGATCAGGTGCTTCAGGGTCACGGGACGACTAATACCGGTAACTTAGCAAGAAAATGCTTTAATATTCCTGAAGTTTTTGCAAAATGCCTTGACACAAGTACTGAATCAGTAACAAATATAGCAATAATTCTTACTGTATTTAAAAGCAAAAAAGAAATATCAAGATCGAAGAGTTTGATATGTTCTGCTGGGATACGTATTTTCTATACTATCGAGAATATCCATGGGCCGAGATGAGTCCGACAGTTCACAAACTGTTAAGACACGGTTGTGAAATAGCTACAATGTTTTCATTTCCTATAGCCTATTACTGAGAGGATTGTCAAGAATCTTGGCATCGGTTACATCGTAGTTACTTCATCTTTTACTGTAGACAAAGAGACAGAAAAAAACGACTCCTCGATCTATTTAACAGGGCTATGTACACAGGTCATTGAAAAATATCTCTCATAAACGTGGAAAGTAGATGTAAGAAATGTTATGATAAGAACATATCTAGAAGAGCTTGTAAATTTGTGAAGTAAGCAACATATTTATATTCTGTGATTTTTTCATTAAATTCAAAAGATTGTATATAAATTTAATTTATAGGGATCCACCAAACATAAATGAAAATGAAAATAAGTCAGATTATAGTATTGATGAAAGTAAAAGTGATAGTGAAAATAAAAGCAATAGTGACAGTAGTAACTTCACGACCGATCAAAGCAATCAGAGTGATTCATCAGAAGATCCAAGTTTATAAGTCAATTATGATATTCTTCTTATGCGTTTATTAAAGCTCTCTGTTCTTCATTTAATATATTCATAAAAGCATTCGTAATATTATACTTGACAAATTCATGTACATCCCGTTTTAAACTCTACTAGCGATTATGAAATGACTAATAAGAAACAACATTTTTGTTGTTGACCACATTAAAGTAAATATTAGTGATAAAATAAGAATAATCGAGTTCATACTAAATGCCATAAACATTTTTGTAAGGCTTCAGAATCTCTTTTTCCAAATCTTTTCGAAAACTAAATCACTGATTCAAGTAAAAAATCAGTATTGTTAATATTTTTGAATTTTATACACATAATTGCTGTAATAATTGCAAGAGGAAAACATATAAAGACATGATAAATTAATAATTTTTAAGTTAGTATTATAAAAATTTGTTAATTAATTTCCAGTAATAAATTGTTTCCTGCGGAAAAAAAATGTACTCATGAAGACAAATTACATTTATTGAATCTTTCTACGATTTAGTGCATGGTAAGCGTTTTAATCGACACAAGACAATTTTTATCTTATTCTAAACAGACTTAAATTAAGAGTTTGAACATATTTTTATAATTTCATCTCTCCAAGATTCTATTCTACTACTATGCTACTTTGCATTAAACATCATTTTCAATTTGCAATGTTATAAGACAGCCTACTTTATGATTCTTGACATACATTTTCATTTAATATCCATGTCAAGTGAGTTGTAGCAAAATTAATGATCTGCCATTTTATATTGACCACCATTTTGGGTTTGGGATGCTTGCATATATTTCAAAGAACTTTTATTATTGTATACTATTTTTTAATACCAATATTGGAGGGGTTTAATTATTATAAAAAATTTACCACCTTGTATTGACTACCATTATAGAAATTTAAATGGGGCCACAAAGGTTAAATGTATTTTACATCTTAAACCCCTTTATTCGATATCCATATTTGGAGAACTGAAAAAATATTAATAATTCGCCAGTTTGTATAAACAGCCATTTTGGAATTTAAATGATGGTACACATTTAAATGTATAATACTCTTTAAACCCTCTTATTTGATACCCATGTAAGGGGTGTTGTAAAAATAACAACGATCAGCCATTTTGTTTTGACCGTCATTTTTTATTTTAATTATTATAGGAAACCTTGACTTATTCTACGTTTTATGACCGCTGAGTATATTATTATTTTTAAGTTGTTAAGACGAAGAAAATCTGGTTCTAACAGAAATAAAGGAAATCATTTATAATTTTGTATCTACTGACCGCCATATTGATACCGCCATCTTGAATCTTAGAGAATTCATAAAAGCATGATTTCTGGAAAAACTGAACTCTAAGGCATCATTTTATTATGTTTCTGGAAAAAATTGTGGATTTTATGCGAAAAATAATGGTTTTTTAAATTTTGGGGCACTTTGGGAGATTTTTACCCCCCCCCCCCCCAGTACCCTATCGAAACTTCGGACCAATTTTCCCTTAATTCGCGATTAAAAACCTTTAAAATAAAAGAAAACCATCAACATACGAGTTTCCTGTCGGGAGCTATTTTATTTAAGAAAAATTTTCCCATTTCGTCCCACTGTGCGATGGTGATCCTTAATTAGATAAAGCCATGAAAATAAAAAGTCAATTAGGTCACAGTAATACTGATGCAGGTATTAATTTGGAAGGTCTTAACGCGTCTATTGTACCACATCGAATTTGTATTCAAGATCCTGTTTACCTTGCAATAAAGTTGAAAACGAGACTTTTTAAGATTTCCATAACTTTACCAATAGGAAATTTTATAGTATCATCGTCATATCTAAAAATAATATTAGAAAATTTTTTTAAAGATAAGCATTTGCTAACAAAAAAAGTTTAGATGGCAAAGATAAAATGAGTTTTGAATCTGTGATTAAAATTTGAAGCAAAAAAGTAATTAATTTATTGAAAAACGAAGTGCCAGGTAGAAAGGCTACTCAACAGTATTTGAAAATTATAAATTTTATCATACATTCATTTCTATCAACTGATCTAAATATACTGGTCAGAATATATTGTTTATGGTTTAGTGTCTTTTTCATCAGGTTTTGGAGAAAGTGGCTTTCTCGTAATGCAAATTACTCTGTTACTAATAATTTTCTGTCACTGAGTACGTATACGTGTTTAGAGATAAATGCTCACAGTATGGTTAGTATTGTTATTACAACAATTAGAAATAAAACTTTAAAGAAACATTTGTTACCATGGCAGTTTAGTAGCCAACCTTGTGAAGGATTTTGTAGAACCTTAAGATCTTCAAGTACCGTTTTTTGTACAGTAGTAAACTGCAGTGTACTGGAAGCTATTCGGAAAACTCAACGAATGACATTTATTTCTGATGTTATGGCTCATTATTTTGGGGATGAAGTTATAAATTTTCCTAAAAGTACAATTTTTAATGCATCATTTGAAAAATTACACGCAAATGCCTTGTACCTAGAACCTTGCTTTGAAGCACATGATATTTTTAAACAAGAAATCGGCTTACCAACCATCAGAAACGTTCTCAACAAAGCTAAATCAGATGATTTCGAAAATATTCAACAACTTGGACTTACAAATTTAAATATAAATGATGCCAACGAGTTGTCTGTAAATCCAGTTGATATCGATGAAAATAGTTTAGTTGACGAAACTGTTGATTGTACTGATAAATGTAGGAAAGAAAGTGTGGAAGAAAACTTTAAAGAGTACTTAGAGGAGTATGAAAAAACACCAGATTTTTTTAGTAATATTGATTTAAAGGATTATTCTGCTCAACATAAAAACACAACGGAAAATGATCCTTGGTTAAAAATAAAAGAGTCAGATGGTAGTATAAAAACCATTAAAAAATCATCAGTTTGTTACTTATTTAATCAAGACGTAGAAAAATTAAGCAACGATCGATTGCTTGGCGTCCAAAGTTGCAATCTGACAGCAAAATATTACGATCATGAAAAAATATTTAAAGTCTGTACTCTAGACACTGTACATGTTTTAGACTGGTATTTTTTTTAAACTGAAAATACTGAAAAATGTTTATTAGGTTTTGTTCTTAGTTTTGCCTATATGAATGAGACTAGCTGGAAAAAAATTGAATATTCTAAAACATTTGCTAAAGTGTTTGTTGAAAAGTATAAAATTTCTATCCTAGCGCCATTGAAAAAAACAACTTATTATACGTAAGTCATGATGCGGTACGAGTATTGTGTGAAAATAAAACTGTGTTGATCAAGCTCTTGGCTACACTCTATATGAAGTTACGACACTGAAATTGACAGAAACTTACTACTACAGATAAGAGCTTTCTTACAACTTTAAAAATTTATCAAACCTTCCCATCAATCACATAAAAAGGATCAAAATCGGAAATGACAACTTTATTCTTAACCTACAAGCGAAAGAAAAAACTGTAATGAATAAGCAGAATCAAATGATGCAATAGCCTTTACTGGAATGAAGAAAACATTAGAAAATATCGCCATGAAAAAAAAAAAAAAAAAAAAACAATGTCGGAAGCCTAATAGTATATTAAGGTATTACAATAGTCCTTGCCTCAATTTTATTAGCGCATATTTTAAAATTTCAAAAATAAATCTGCCGTTTTATCCTTATTTGTATGTTAAGTTTAATCAAGTCAATCAAATAAGCCTCGCGTCTTCATAACACCACAGCAAAATACATGAAAAAAATACGAAAAATTATAAGAAATCTAACACCATTAATTTGCAACAGACTAACAGATGACTACTTACCGGTACAAGGTCACCATTAGTTAATTAATTACACAGGACCACAAAAAACAACTGGAAGATATCTTGGACCAGACTGGGTGCAATATATGTTTCTTGGGTTGCTGGAAATGAATCCGTAATTTGTTTTCCTTTATCATGTCTGTATTCTTTATAACCTCAAAATTCAGAGATTAAACTAATATATTTTGTCATTGCTGAGCCGATACGCTATTAAAACCTATCATCCTTATTTATCTCATATTTTGTACTATAAAAATAGATAATTCTAAGTTTTAAGAACTAAATAACCTTAACATATCATGACCCTAAGGCCCCATAACCCCACAACCTAAAAAAAAGTAAAAAAAGACTCATATGCATTTTGATCATTGATTTCAGAATCTTTGATGAAAATATTTTTTTGTTTTAATGTAGAGTCTTGTTGTAACATATATTACACTCCATAATTTTAAAATCTAGTGAGCTCATAGCCACATGACTCAATAACCTCAAAGCGTAGTAGAAAAGAGACTTATACCGCGTTTTAATCTTGTAACTCAGAAACTTTAGTTTTGACCTATTTTTACTTTTATTCTTCTATAATATACCATTATTGAACTCTACAAACTCCTATATTAGTTATCTCATAGCCTGATAACTCTATAACCTCAAAACGTAGTAAACAGTAGATTTAAACGCGTTTTAATCTTGGATTTTAGAAACTTTGATTGGAATATTCGTTTTAACTTTAGAATCGTATAATAAGTATTTCTTTAACCTCTTAACTTTTAAATCCAGTTACGTTATAGCTGCATAATTCCATATCCTTGAAACGTAGTGAAAAAGAGACTCAATTGTGATTTATTTTCAAACTTCAGAAACTTAGACCCTACTATTCATTTAAGGTCTATAGTTTTATAATAAACATTTATCAAATAGTAAAACATATAGATACAGTGACTTCATAGCCCTATAACCTGAAATCATGGCGAAAATAACACTCGTATGAACTGCTGAATCTAGATTCTATGAAGTAGATATTTCACGCGTGAGAGGCGAGGAGACTCAAGTAAATCAGGCACCCCAAAAGGATAAAATAAAGTCCACTTTATTTCCTGCCCGCCACTAAAAAAAACTTTACAGAAAAATATAAATAAATAAAAATAAGATGCATAAATGAAAAATAAATAAATAAAAAGAGAAAACAACATGTAATATACATAATACCTAACGCACGCATTTTTACTTAAGAGCTTAATATCTATATGTTACTTATTCACTATACTACTCTACGACGAAAGTTAAAAAGTAAAATGATTTCTTAATCATTATTCCGAAATTAGAAAAAAAAAAATTATTATTCATAAATTTTGACACAAGTAACAATAAAATACTGAGCACTTATTTAACCAAACATTATCAATTTGAGAAACTACACCTCACAAAATCTCATCACATAGTTTGTCTCATCAATTGATGTAAATTCTCATTCAATTTAAAGTTGCTGGGCAACAATCTAAGGAGAGGGATATTACATTTCGAGTGAATATAGGCAAACCTTACGAAAGTGCTATGAGCATAAACAAAATTTGTTCGTCAAATACATCTAACATGTAATGTGTGTATATACAAGCTCACATGGCAAGTGAAGCTTGTATACCACTATATACACTGTGTACGTATTAGCTTTGAGGTGCATTGTTTTGTAATATGCTGACTTATTCTGTGGCCAGTCTTGTTGTTAGAATGCGTGTATGTATGAGTTTAATTTTCAGCTGTATACTCAGTATGATCTATGATATGTGCGTAAAAAAAAAAGAGAGTACCTGAGATTATATATACACATACACACGCGCGCACACACACACAAACCCACCCACACACACCCACCCACACACACAAATATATATATATTGTTTGAGGAGTCACTTGCGAGTGACTATAGGAAGTATGTACACGTATGTACACTGAAACAAAATCGGAAATACTACAGTTCCGTAGATGGCGCGTGAGTAGCACCACTCGACGATCACTTACGCGACAACGTGACCCAAGGACTGTGTTGACAAGGGCAACAGAGTGGACAATGGTCATATATAGTAATATCGTGCGCTAACATTGTTTTATTATATAAATGTCCTTTATGTAATGTGTAGACGTGTATAGACATACACGCGCGCGCGCGTACACACACACAGAAATATTGTATTGTAATACTTGTAGAACTTACAAAAAGTAAAACATATTTTTTAATAATGCGTGTTTTATTCAACGTCATCAAAACACTCTAAATGATAACTTTTTAAATTGATAAAAATAATCTTAAAAAAATATTGGGAACACAAATAAAAGTATTATGTTACATGGGATAAGTACGAGCCTTAGAGTAATAGTTCACAAAGTATTTTATTGAACTTTCCATTAGGATTGTACATTCAACAAGACAAAATTAAAAATACATCGAAATAAGGATCACATAACACATGACTGACAAGTGAGGTTATATAAACACATTTGTTATTTATGTCTTATAAATATGTATAAACTTACTAGAAATTTTTTGTGACACCTCTTTGGGGTAAGTGTATTTATTGAAGAAGCCCTCCATACCAAGCCGTGAATCATAAATTGAGTATTAATCAAATATCAGAAAATAGAAGGGTGCATTTCTCACTAAAACCATCCAGTGGCCTTCACATTGGCTATAAGTATAGTGTTGACGTATACCTATATAAGGAATATATATCTATATCGGGCGTTCTGCATCACACTGCTACGACCCCGACTCTTGGAACAAAGCTTATGCTGGCCACAGGACCTACGTACACGCTCAAGAGGCGGTGCTGCATTTGCTCTCAAACGAGACTCAAACAGCTCCCTCCGGCTCAGCTACTGAGCCGGAGCCCGAGAGATGGACTGCGTGCTCACTTGATACAGTGGTAGCATGTTGAGGGACAGTAGCGCCCCCGATTTTGTTTCAGTGTATGTATGCGAGTCATTCTTCTAAAATAATCTAGAAATTTCGAGCCAGCATCTCTCTGCGCAACTGGAGACAGTCTCCTTCTTGCATGGATCGCAGATAAATGTCAATACTCTCTTGTCTTGCAGCTCTAATTTTCATGTATCCGTGTAACTAAATGCTTACCTGCCCTTTTGTCCTAATATCAAATAACTAAAGGGTCTTAGGTGGATATTTTAATTTTGTTTTCTTTCTTGCTTGTTTCTATTGTACGTTATCTTACTTTGCGACACATTGTAGTAAACAAAAATTTCTTAGTTTGAATAGTTAATTCTGGTAGAATCAACATTTTGTTTATATCCATCATATGAATTTAGTTTTGTTTCATCGTTCAAGACTGTGTAATTTGTTCAAGAAATTCTGCTCATATATTCTCACAAGTTACTAGTGCAGTGTTTGATGTTTAAGTAAAGTGCCTACCAGCCCAATTTTCTTTCTGATCTCTTCATGCACTTCTGATTCTGGTAAAAACAAATATTGTTCCGGTACAGCTTCATTGAGATTCGTAAACTTTGGTCCTTCCAATTGGATCGGGAGTGCCTTTGTCAGGGAAAGCGAGTGTCGCATGGCATAAGACACGAATGTATCCATCTTGACCCCATGGACCTTCAGTAATTTCGATTACGTTATTGTGGCCATCTTGGTATCGCCTTCCTTCCGACCTAGAAGAACAAGACTTGGGAAAGGCAGAGTTGTGCAATTGCACATTCTTTTCTGTCTCTCTCTCAATCTACCAGCATTAACGTGGTCGGCATATTACTATATACGACTATATTGCTGCGTGTGTTGTTGTTGTATATCTATACACACACACTCATTTGCGATTACAAGTGTACGAATTTATTATATATAAGCTATGTGTAGAAGGGCCCTAACTCTCAATTACTTATAGCTCTATAAATATATAATCCTCGGTTTAAGTTGTGGTGTTGCTGGAATTGGCCACGTTTGCTTGCACTAAAACCATTTATCGAGTATTCGAGTTGCTGTTGCGGTATAATTATACACTTACACTTGCTCCTTCACCACCAGTGCTATCGAGTTCGATGGAGATCGATCGACTCGGGCTATGATTGTTTTTCCTGCACGCTCGCTGACGCACATAAATCTTCACCGTCTTACTGCTGCTTACACATACAACTATCGCTGTGGATCAGTTGTGAGTAGTAGAGTGACTGATTTTTTTTGCGAAAAATATTGTGCACAGTTTAAGAATCATTCATTGTTTTATTACCCCAACAACCCCCTCCACACTGCACTTATATTTTTCTTCAAAAACTTTGCTTTAGATGCTCAAATCTCATGTATCATAAGCATTTTTACCTTATTGTTTTTCTTAGTTTATGTGAGTTGCCAATTCATGACTGAGTCAAAAAAGTGCTTACTGCATATGTTCCATTGCAGAAATTACACACACACACATATCTACAATCGAGCTACTAAGAGTTAAAGCGTCACAACCTTTGCTGTAACTTGCTGGTGCAGGACTCTGCCCTCGTCACCGCTGCTGCTGTCTAGTCTACTGCTAAATCGTTGGCGTGTACTCTACTACCACTGCCAACCCCTGTGAGTCATGGCCTACTGAGACTTTATTACTGCTGTTGTCTACTGGTGCAGGCCTTCACCGTCGTCACTGTTACCACAGTCTGTCAAGCTGCTAGTTCTACATACTACTGCTACGTCACCAGGTTCGTCATTGAAAAAGCTTCACCTTGGATAAGTAGACTAGTATTTGCGTTACTTTTATGACTTCTTTTTTTTTCTTTTTGTTACGATTCCAGTTTTGAATATTCTTTTATTTTTTTTCAGACTTTAGTGCAGCACTTTAAATAGAGCTGGTAGGTCGTGTATTAGTTTTAAACAGACCAAAGTGTACGTGTACGATCAAGATTTCTGGTGAAGTGGAAATAAGGGTAGTATTGTCCACCAGATAGTCTCCGCATAAAGAATAATTCTGCTAATTGCTTATTGCCCACTATCTCTGTTTATCATCATATTTTAATTCACTAGTTCTTCTTGCAAACATATCCTAGCAGCAAAATGTAAGATTGACTTGGATTGCAAGCTGACAGCGTAATTAAATAAAAAACTCTTACTTCAATTTCAAAAAGTAAGCTTAAGCTAAGATGACGTTACATCAGGCATGAGCTCATCTAAAATAATAAAACAGCGCGTTTTCCGAATTCCTGGATTTTCATCGTCACATATCAAAAAGTAACTTCCCGCTCCCTCAAAAAAGATCATGAATATTTTAAAAGCATCGTATATCTTAGGGTAAAGAGAATTATAACTCTAACCTTGAAAACTTTAATGATTTTATTAACAATATTGAAAATGGCATTGCACCCAAAAATCATAATCGTAATGTCGATCCACTTTCTTCAACTTCTAGTCTTTCTTGCATAGATCTTCCTCAGTTTTTTAGAGATAAAGAAGACTGGCCTCACTTTTATAACGTTTTTAGAGCTTTAGTAGAGCTACAGTAAAGCTGAGTATAGTGTATCGTAAAGCTGAGATCTCTATGGCGATCAAGCATAACTTTTTGTGGATCCAAGTGAAGGGTGAAGCCTCAGATTAATTAAAAACATTCCGCTCGATGCAAAAAAATTGTGGTCACGCTTGGGCTGCTCTAATCGATTATTAAGATGACACGATAAGGTTAGCTTTATGTCACGGAAATTCCATCATCAATGCTTTGTCAATAAAAAATAGCTCTATAGCTAAGTTCAAAAAACTTATTATTCAAAATCTTAGGCAACTTACTGCCTTGGAATATCTTAATAGATGACACGGGCATGGAGACATGTTCATCGGTATAGTCTCAAATAACTTGGATATTGATACTGCTAGGAATAGTAAAGGTACTTTGGCTGCTCTACTGTTCTTTTAATCTTATTACAGTTTAGCAACTTTATAAACAACCATACAAGATTTTGAATAATAAGTTTTTTAAACTTAGCTATAGAGCTATTTTTTATTGACAAAGCATTGATGATGGAATTTCCGTGACATGAAGCTAACCTTATCTTGTCATCGTAATAATCGATTAGAGCAGCCCAAGCCTGACAACAACTTTTTGCTGTGAGCAGACTGTTTTTAATTAATCTGAGGCTTCACCCTTCACTTGGATCCACAATTAAAATATGATGATAAACAGAGATAGTGGGCAATAAGCAATAAGCAGAATAATTCTTTATACGGAGACTATCTGGTGAACAAACCTACCCTTATTTCCACTCCACCAGAAATCTTGATCGTACACGTACACTTTGGTCTGTTTAAAACTAATACACGACCTACCAGCTCTTTTTAAAGTTCTGCACTAAAGTCTGAAAAAAAATGAAAAAATATTCAAAACTGGAATCGTAACAAAAAGAAAAAAAAAAAGAAGTCATAAAAGTAACGCAAATACTAGTCTACTTATCCAAGGTGAAGCTTTTTTAATGACGAACCTGGTGACATAGCAGTAGTATGTAGAACTAGCAGCTTGACAGACTGCTGCTGAATAGTTTTGCAATCCCTATTTAACGTAGAATTTTAGAGCTACGTTTAGAAAATCTTCTTCAGTGGGAATAACCATGTGCAAAGGTTGCAAAACCATCTAAAAAATATTCATACCTTTTTCCACCACTGCTTTAATTGTTGCATTGTCCACTCTGAAAGAAAACGCTAGCTGTGCGTTCGTCTTGACAGTATCCGAATATCTGCAATAATAATGTTTTATATAATTCTGAACCTTATTTTTATTAATTAATGAAAGTGAATAACTATCTTATGAACGTAAAAACTGTATTTACCCTAAAGTAGTGACCAGGCGCTCTTCTGCCAAAATCAGTCGTCGATGCAAATTACACCAATTCTATGATGATAATAATTCCGTTCGAGATATTGAGTAAAGGAACGTTTTAAGCATCATTTGCATATACTCTTTAAATTTTGTAGGATGTCTCTTCAATACTGGGAACAAATAGTGGTACTATTCAAAGCGCTTCCTTTGCTCATTTACTCAGTGAGCTTGACACGTTTTTATTCCTCGAAGTTCAGACATTGTGGTTGCAAAATCATTTGATCCGATAAATAGTTTTAAAAAAAAATTAAGTAACATTTTATCTGCAACTTTCATGACAAGTCTTGCAAGGGGGCACTTCTATCACCTAGAATTTATAATACACGCATTACATTTGTTTTTATATTCTTCTCTTTATTATATTTTCTTGTAATAAAAAATCCATCTAATAGACAATTCAACAGTACACATTTTTTTAATACATACATATATTTCATTTTATAAAAAATTCCTATTTGAAAATTCAAATTTGAGCGCCACACGTGGGGAATGTACGTCTAGTACGTTAGGAAAACGCTAGAGCGCGTTCACCCAAAGAAGGGAAAACCTGTTACTCAAAAGGAAACAACATTAGCATAAAAGGCACCAATGTAAAGAAAGTCCTCTTCCAGCGAGCCTAAGACGCGGAAAATCCGTTGCTCACCCAGACCTGGAACTTTCCCGTGCACCAGTACATTACCGCGACGAGCACAAAGGGAGAGAAAGAGATGAAGTACGAAGGCTGATAGATTAAAAGTAAGTTTGTACACCACCAACAGGTAACCCTTCCACTAACCAGTTTCTACTTGGACTTTCAGTGCTCGACTGCTTTAAGCGTGGAGACGACGCATTCCCAAGTAGTCAAGGCACTAGGGTTAGCGACCACGTTCTTAGGCGAAGTTCCTGGGTCGACGACTTCAGCAGTGCTCAAGACACCCAAGGGCCCTGAGAGCGACCTAACCTTACGTGACTTGGTAGGATAAGTAGTTACCTAACATTTACCTTCCGTGGTTGTAATAAAAATTCGTATTAGTCTAACCTAACGTGTTTAAGCAAAAATATTAAGGAGGGAAAATTTAAATTGTCATTTATGTCAAACTCTCTATTAAAAAGGCTAATAAATTTTAAGTAAATTATCGAGTATATTATATATTTTCTTTTTTCATTATTAACGTAAATAATCGCGATTACTCAAGTATAATTAATACATGTAAAAATTAAAGATACAGTTACCTTAGAATCATATAATTGAATAAATATAAGATAATAAAAAATAAATTGATTGTACTTATTTAAGCAAACCTGCCCCTCTACGTATGATTGCGAGTTCCTATTATAGTTTAAGATAAAAACTAGTAAAATAGCTGTTAAGATTTAAAATTGTTTATATAAACTGAGAATATTATCTGTACCCCAAAAAGGGGCAGGAATAAATTAAAAAAGATATTAAATTAGAAAGATATTGAATAAGTTAAAAAAGACATTAAATTATTAAATTACTTAATGTAAGAGAATATTCAGGAGAATTCAATAAAGTAATAATCAATAAACAATTGCTGTATATTGTTCAGGAATCGATTGATTATTTAACAGATAAATTTTAAAACTTGATAGTAATTATTTCAAATATTTTATATAATCGGCAATCTGAGAAATTTTGCTCTTTTACACAGGGCAACGAACCCGCCCTCTGACATATAAACACTAACATTGTGTGTGTGTCGGTTCCTAATCTTAGAGTTTTCTCGGTACAGATAATATTTTTAGCCGATTGTTACCACCACCAATTATCCGGGGTTATATTAAAAGAAAGGGAAGTCGTAAATGGTACCCCTGGTGGGACTCGCAATCGTAAGAGGAACTGTTTAAATGGGTGCAAAAAATTTATATAAGTTCACCCCGCAATATGTTGTAGATGCCAAAATCCAAGGCGAATAATAAGCCAACTGCGTACCCCGGGCACCATTATCAGGCAATAGTGCGACGAATTGAGGAGCTCGAAAGAAAAAACGCTACACAAAAACAACAACTACTAGAACTCGAAGCACAAATCACACACATATATTTTCTAGATTCAGTCATAGATACTATTAACAGAAAAGTAAATAAATTAAAATTAGTCCTACAAAAAGACCTTACCCAAATAACCAACGAACTCAACAAATTTTTTTTAACTGATTGTAATTTTAACAGATACTTTACGTTCCTTGATTCGGAATTCACACATATTTATAAAAAACTCTTGAATTATCGAGCACTACGGGATTTTCCAAACGAATTTGAATCGGTAGAAAATTTGAAAAGTGATCAAAAAGTCATAGAAAAGTCTAGTATCACTTTAGCTTGTATTATATTATAAATAAACACATTATTAAATTTTATTAAACGTTTTGTATTATTTGTTCCTCTTCAAAATGGTTAAAACACGACGAGGGGGCAATAATGAAGAAACACAAGTAACGGCTCAGATTCACGGGGAAAACGAAGATAATTAAAGTGGAATTTTTCCATTAGAGGAGTCACCTCTGTCAAATACAGTGGGTGGAAATGATGGAAATAATTTAGAGGTCATAGGGGTCCAAAAGCAGCTAATGGCTGAAATCCTACCTCTCAACTCCGAGAATAATCCAGAACAAATTATCGACAGAGTAAATAAAGTCATTACACAAACGAACACACTAAAAAAACAATCGATGCGACTTACACATACGTACGATGCACTGGAGACCCACATAGAACGACTCACACAAACACAAAATCAAATACGTACTAAAAACGCACAACGTCAGGCAGAACTCATTAGACAATCAGAAATATTTAATAACCTAAATAAACAATTCGATCAACTTGCACTAAACATAGAAAAAACAACAAAAACATTTCAAAAACTTAATCAAACAGTCACGGCACAAACACAAGCCATAGTAAATTTAGAACAGGAAGATGATCGTATATACGAAGCTATCGCTCAACACAAAAAAGACGTGGACTCGCTCATAACCCGAAAATTAAATAACGTACAAGGCAGAGGAGTTTCCCAATTGAAAGTAGATTTACCCACTTTTAGCGCAGCTGCAAGTGATCGACCAATCAAATTCCTTAAAGCCTTGAAAACTTACATTGAAATAACTTCCATAGAAACCGACACGATTAAATTAGTATTATCTCAAGCATTAAAAGGCCCGGCACTTGATTGGTTTGAACACACCGAAGAAAGAATAAATTTTATGAATGATTTTTAAACTTTATTTTTGAACAAATATTGGAACACAACGGTACAAGCTTAAGTTCGGCGAGCGCTTGAATGGAATGCATACGAAGCCACAAATAATATGAGCCGTAGTGAATACGTGTTAAATTTGTATAGTTACGTGAAAATGTTATCAGCACCACCCACTGAAGCGGAGGCCGTTGAGAAATTTGCAAATCATTTTGACGAAGTCATACAGCAGTCTATAATTCTTCGGAGAATTAATAAAATTGACGATCTCATAAAACTCTCAGATTCTATGGATGCAGTAGGCGCGTTAAATAGCTCAATTACGATTCGAGAAAATTCATACATAGATTCCGGGAGACAAATAAACTCAAGCCCTATGCGGAATTATAGCAACTTCCGAGCCTCGGCACCAAACCCACCAAATAGCAATCGGCGTGACCGTGGTAACAATACAAGTAACACCACCATTAACCGAAATACGAACTCAGGCCAACAAACCAACAACAACAACAATAGTTCCAATCGACCATACGTAGAAAGACCACAAAGTAGCACATACAATTGAGGGACACAGGCAGCCCAAATAAATGCAATTAAAGAGATCCCTAATCAGGAAAACGAATAGACGTTGTATCCCAGGCCCCTAAAGATTATCAAACCTATACTTCATGTGATACAACTATTGCAGGGGGCATTACAAAGACCAATATATTAAAAAATTATGAATTCAAGCCCGAACAAAAAAATAACATAAACACCTTACAGACTACCACGCTACCATATGTAAATAAAAATTAAAAAATAATGTCGAAAATTAACAATAATCAAGGGAATCCACTGATCAAGGCTTAAGAATGTTTGATACCCCGTACGTATACAGTTTTGATTCCATTTGATAACCAGCTTGAAAAAAAAGTGACTGATGAGAATAAGTCTAATATTGTTACAAATGCATGCCATTCCTACTC
>NW_019384279.1:453673-522601 GCF_000648655.2 Copidosoma floridanum | reverse complement strand
GTTGCTCACCCAGACCTGGAACTTTCCCGTGCACCGGTACATTACCGCGACGAGCACAAAGGGAGAGAAAGAGACCAAGTACGAAGGCCGAGAGCTGAAAAGTAAGTTTGTACACCACCTACAGGTAACACTTCCACTAACCGGTTCCTACTTGGACTTTCGGTGCTCGACCGCTTTAAGCGTGGAGACGACGCATCCCCAAGTAGTCAAGGCACTAGGGTTGGCGACCACGTTCTTAGGTGAAGTTCCTGGGTCGACGACTTGAGCAGTGCTCAAGACACCCTCTGGCCTTGAGAACGACCTAACCGTACGTGACTTGGTAGGATAGGTAGTTACCTAACATTAACCTTCCGTGGTTGTACTAAAAATTCGTGCTAGTCTAACCTAACGTGTCTAAGTGGAGATTTTAAGGAGGGAAAATTCAAATTGTCGTTTATGTAAAATTTTCTGTTTAATAAAGGCAAATAAATTTTAAGTGAATTCTAAACTATCGAGTATGTTATATATTTCCTTTTTTGATTATTAACGTAAATAATCGCGATTACTGAAATATAATTAATACATGTGGAAATTAAAGATACAATTTCCTTAGAACCATATAATTGAATAAATATAAGATAATTAAAAATAACTTGATTGTACTTATTTAAGCAAACCTGCCCCTCTACGTATGATTGCGAGTTCCTATTATAGTTTAAGATAAAAACTAGTAAAATAGCTGTTAAGATTTAAAATTGTTTATATAAACTGAGAATATTATCTGTACCCCAAAAAGGGGCAGGAATAAATTAAAAAAGATATTAAATTAGAAAGATATTGAATAAGTTAAAAAAGACATTAAATTATTAAATTACTTAATGTAAGAGAATATTCAGGAGAATTCAATAAAGTAATAATCAATAAACAATTGCTGTATATTGTTCAGGAATCGATTGATTATTTAACAGATAAATTTTAAAACTTGATAGTAATTATTTCAAATATTTTATATAATCGGCAATCTGAGAAATTTTGCTCTTTTACACAGGGCAACGAACCCGCCCTCTGACATATAAACACTAACATTGTGTGTGTGTCGGTTCCTAATCTTAGAGTTTTCTCGGTACAGATAATATTTTTAGCCGATTGTTACCACCACCAATTATCCGGGGTTATACTAAAAGAAAGGGAAGTCGTAGTCTTAAGAGCTGTAATAAAAACTCTTTGTATTGGAGAAAGAGTCCTGCAGAGAAGATTCAGATTTTTGACTAGTCCATATAACGGAATCAAACACTTAAGCAGCACACCTAATACGGTGAAGGATCATCGAAAAATAATCCTTCAAAGGGAATTCATTTGCATTTGCTGGGTTTCCTTCATCACCACCTGTTTGCATAGGGCACACCAAGAAATATGACGGAGCTGTGTGTCACTCAGGACGATTTCTCTAGTGAAATTTAACAGTTCTTATTTAACATGAACACTCAAGGTGGGAGGCCAACGTTTGCCGACCAGCAAGAGAAACTCTTTATCCCCAATTTTACAATAATGGCTATATTACTTAAAAAGAACTTCTTGTTATTAAAGATCTTCAGCGTATATTGTATAAATTCTTAAAATCAGAAATTGTTACCTTCCTACATAATGTAGCGATGACGTGCATTTATTGCTATTTTTTTCATGCGTCACTAGAAAAAAAGTATTTTTTTCCTATAGAACACATAGCTCTACTTTAAATAATTAATAATTTTTTCTCAAAAAAAGTAAATGGTTTCAATTACACTACATTCTTTTCTTCAAAAGTTTATCATTATTCTTGCATCTGTTTGTATTACTAACCAAGTTTTTTTTTGGTTTTATGCAAAATGACACGAGTCGCAAGAAACAAATATACATAAATGTATGTTTACAAATAGTGACTTATGCGGACAATCAAGTGTATGTAAGGATTATCATGAGGACAAAAGTGGAATTATGTGGACGTATTTATTATATTAATGTACGTATATATTATATTAATGTAAAGGTGAGGCTATCTACACTCCCTCCCTTCAGCCCCTCCATCCGTAAAATCAGGGAAAATTCGTTTTCTATCAATTATGTTTTAATCCAACAAAATAATAGCTAAAGACCCTTTAAGCCCCCCCTGCTTCCCCCTACCTCCTGGACAATTTCCAAAGCTCTCCCATAACCCCTCCGCAGCCCCACCGTCGCTTCTTCACAAAATAAAGGGAAAGTTCTCTTACTTTCCTGGTATTTTGACCCATTTAAAATCTCCCTTCATTTTTTGTAAGCCACTCATGCCCCTTCACCCTTCCCCCTCCCCCTCAACATTTTAAACTATATGTTACTGACCCAGCACCCCTTGCAATATGAGAGATAGTTCTACAGATTTGTAACAGCTCAGTCTATAGTACATCGATAGGCTATTACACAAACTGTACATGAGCTGAAACTAGCTGTAGCCATCATTCACAAGCGGCAGCTTACGGTAAACAAGCTCTTAGCTATTTATAGTTATCTGTTTTTTCTACATCACCCAGGCGGCAAATAAATCGCTCTTATACTTAGTAAGAATAAGTACAAAAAACATCAAATATAGTTGTTAATTGGTATAAATATTGATAATTAAAGAGTAGGCGTGTTGACCTTTTTTTCGTTTGTAGTACTTCATTCTTATATTAAGTTTTAAATTAATACGTGTAATCGTATGACATAACAAAATCACACATTTTTATTAAAATTCAAATAGTAAAAAAATAACAGAAACTGCAGTAGTCATTGCCAGTAGCCTTAAAAAACCACGAAGACACAGAGCTCCCGATATTTTATATAAAAGAAGAAAGAATAACCAGTTCGTAACGACCGTCTTAATGGTATAGGCTGAGCCTGATGAGGTTGGCGTTAAGACCAACGAAACGTTGCTTAAACTAACACCTAATATTTTGGAGTATTCATTCGTGCTCCCAAAATTAGCTCTTACTAATCGTGTGCTCAGGCATTGACCATCCAGTCATCATGGAAACAGCTGAGAGCCGAACAACATGTTGAACAAACGACTAATAAAGAGTTATTCCGAATCAAAATTTTAACTTCAATGTTTTTTATCAAAATTGTAACATAAAAAAATATTAACATATTATGTGATATATTACTTCTATAAATTATTGTTTTAATTTATAGGACAACTTAACTTTTAATTTAAATATTTTTACTTTTTTCAAAAAAGTGTACTTCCTTTTAATCGAAAATTTCTTTCCAAACAACATTTTCTAACTCCAAATTATTTTCCCGTTCAATTTGCATAAATATCCCTTGTTTAGTTTTGCATCTTGATAATACCTATAGTAGTCCATGAGAATATAAAAGCTTTTTTAAGTATACAGAGACTTTATCGAAACTTTGCCCTTGAAATTTGTTAATTGTTATAGCGAATGCTAAGACTAATGGGAATTGCTTTCTGTAAAGTATAAAAGGCAACGACGAGGTATTACCTATATTAAAAGTGATTTTGGGTATAAATACTTTATTTTAAAGGTTTTCTCCTATTATAATTTTAACTTCAATATTATACCTAAATAATTTTCTAACCTTCAATCGTGTGCCATTGCGCAAACTGTCTGCTATACACAAACTCCTCATATAACACCATCATCGTGTAAGCCTACTGTTTTGCTGTCAATGCAGTTTTGCAAAAATATTGCTCATTGGTTTACCTACTTCAGCCATAGGCCTTATTTACCTGCGCTGATGCCATGAAAGTCCTCCATGAACAGGACAAATCACTTTTTTTATGCCTGTCACCTGTCTGGTAATAGCAGATAAAGCAGAAGCTGCAACATCCCCTTTTCAGGTTACGAACTCATTCATGTAGCTTAAGAGATCTATGAAGAACACTACTCGAAGCACTAAGATACTCCAAAGCAGCAGCATCAACCATTAGAGATAGATGTAAGTTGGTTATCAGTAATATAATTAATAATAAAACTGATAGGATGTCCAAATTAGTTGCTTTTAAGAAAATTACTGAAATTAAAAGTAGTTAAATAAAAAATATCACAATTAATTTTATCAATATGATTCAAATTAAGACTTTCTATCCAAATAAGAAAAAAACAGATAAAGCTTACGAGTTGAATACTAGAAGACCCACGAATAACACTCAAATAAAACGGTTAAGACCATACTGTAAACAAGTCCGGTCATAACACTTGAGTATAAACTATGTAGCACCCTACGCATGATAGTGCATACCGTTTCATTCGTGAGTAGTCTTTCAATTGAACTTAAAAAATTAGGCTTATATTGATGAATTATCTTAGAAATTAATCTAAGTATAAAATTTAGAATCCATGTAAAGAAACCAATGAATTATTGAGAAAGAAATAAAGTCATAGTGAATAAGGTATTGGATGAATTTTAACTATATCTTAAAATAACTCTTTATCATACTTTGACTAAATACGGGCTATTGTAGACAGACATACCTTAAGACTCGTTTTTTATCAATAAATGTAACTAAAAAAAATTTTTTAATTCTCACAATTTTCCAACACTTTACTTTTGCTGCATTTTAAGAACATCACTTAACATCCTTGCTGATCTGCAGCAGAAAAACATTTTTATCACTATACACTACCCTGATGAATTGTTACGTTTTCTTTTTTTTATAAAAAAAATTATACATTTTTCAAAACGCGCATGCCTCAGAAACTTGCCTAATAATTTCTGTTACTTACAAATCAAAAAGTTGATCTATTATTGATTTTGCAATTTGAAATTAAAGCGTAGTTAAGTACCCTCTTAAGGATTTAAAAACGATTTTGAACTTTTACAAAACCTGTAACAAACTTATTAAGAAAACGATGTAGTATGATTGAATGACAATTTACTTTATTTAAGAAAAAAGTTATAAATTTTTTAAAGCAAAGCTATGTGTTCTATAGGAAAAAAATTCTTTTTTTTCTGGTGACGCATACAAAAAATAGCAATAAATGCATGTCATCGCTACATTGTGTAGTAGGTAATGATTTTTGATTTTAAGAATTTATACAATATACGCTGAAGGACTCTTTCTCCAATACAAAGAGTTTTTATTACAGCTCTTAAGACTTGTCATGAAAGTTGCAGATAAAATGTTACTTAATTTTTTTTTTTTTAACTATTTATCGGATCAAATGATTTTGCAACCACAATGTCTGAACTTCGTCGAATAAAAACGTGTCAAGCTCACTGAGTAAATGAGCAAAGGAAGCGCTATGAAGAGTACCACTATTTGTTCCCAGTATTGAAGAGACATCCTACAAAATTTAAAGAGTATATGCAAATGATGCTTAAAACGTTCCTTTACTCAGTATCTCGAACGGAATCATTACCATCCTAGAATTGGTGTAATTTGCATCGACGACTGATTTTGGCAGAAGAGCGCCTGGTCACTACTTTAGGGTAAATACAGTTTTCACGTTCATAAGATAGTTATTCACTTCCATTAATTAATAAAAATAAGGTTCAGAATCATATAAAACATTATTATTGCAGATATTCAGATACTGGCAAGACGAACGTACAGCTAGCGTTCTCTTTCAGAGTAAACAATGCAACAATTAAAGCAGTGGTAGAAAAAGGTATGAACATTTTTTAGATGGTTTTGCAACCTTTGCACATGGTTATTCCCACTGAAGAGGATTTTCTCAACGTAGCTCTAAAATTCTACGTTGAATGGGGACTGCAGAACTGTACAGGAGTAATAGATGGAGGGTACATTCGTACAAAGAAGCTAAATCTGGGTCTTTGTACTACAATTACAAGTGATCCTTCTCAACCGTCTTGTGAACAGTAGTAGATACAAAGTAAATAAGTACAATACGTTCTCATGGCAGTTGAAAACTTGAACTATCAGAGTGATGGAGAGATTTTTTCGAACTTCCAAGTTGTACAAAGTTTTGAAAGAGAATAAGTTACCTTGCTTGGAGATAAACATCTTCCTGAATGCAATCTCATCTTACCCCATCATTTAATTGACCACGGTCCATATCTGCTTATGGAAAATATAATAAAAGCCTTTCCAGAAATCTGCGGTTAAGGGAGCAGATTATATTTAACAATTGCCTCTTTTGAGCTGCTGTTAAAAACGTGTTGGATATACTTCCCAAAAGTTTCAGATTTTTTACACTACCATCGATAAAACACTAGAGCAAGTGCAATATATTTCAGAACGGCTTCAAGTCAGCTGTGGACGAAAAGTTTTCCAATAAAAGAAAACAAGAATGACAGTTTTGTTGTTAGACAGAGAAAACAGGTGTGTCAAAATATAACTCAACTTTTTACAAGATACAATAATCAACAAGTATAAAATTACTCTGTTTTTATGCAGATGAGTTACATGATAGAAAATATCAAAGCAGATACAAATCATACAAAAATAAAATACGGTTATTAATTTTGTTCCCTCAATATTAAAATATTTTATGTAGATGCAAAGACTGGGCTAGTTCTACCAATTATAAAATTATTCTGTCACTTTTCTCTATGTATTCATATGAAATATTATGTTGCCCCATCAATGCAACTACAGCTAGTTATAACAACAGAAACAGCTACACTTGTGAAATAAACTGTTTGTCAGTGTTGTAAAAGTTTTTTCGTAGCAAATGTTTTGTAAGTAAGTTCAACAGTAATTTTTGTGTCATTCCATAAACTTGTGTTTCCCTCCTGTTATTTTTAATGTGTGTTTTTATCAATCTTAGGTTTGCAAGTGAGTACACAGTGGCAAACCGTACAAATACAAGAAGTCAAAGTGTTAGCGTCACTTTCACCAATGGGGTGATTTCAAGTATCATTCAACAAACTTACACCCAGAACAGCTGATGTCAAGTTGCATCCCGTCATGATAAACTTTCTTTTAGTATTGTTGAGTTGCATCCCATGTGATAAAAGTGGAACGTCGAGTTGTGTCCCGTGTGATAAGAATGATAAGTATGTAAAGATAACTTTTTCTCCGTCACATTTTATCTAGTCTTCGGACTGGCAGTATCAAAAGCTATCTAAGTAGCCTTTGTCAAAGTTAATAACATATTTTAATTAGTCGTGGACAAAAATAAAATCATACTTGAGTCTTATCGCTTACTAGTACAAATTTTTCGTTTCTATTTGTTAGAGGTTCTAACTTTTCTAAGGCATCGTGGAATTCTAAAACTGTCTTCGGCAAAACTGGTAATGTATCGCGTGATGTACAAATTCAGATGGACCTGTCGAAATGTCTTTGATTGCTTTGCGTTTTAGATTATTGCTTACTTTTTGCCAAATTCAAAGGGCTGTGTCAACCACAACATGCATATATTGTGAGGAAGATTCGACGACGGTGTTGTGGCAATCAACTTCAATGAAACTTGTGCAGGTTTTTACTTTACACTTCCAACTTTGTTTATTATTTGTGAAGTTTTTGTGGAATCCTAAACTGTAATAGTCAACGAACACTAAAAGCTTGCCTTTCTCACAAAAATGCAACGTTAAAAATATCTCATTACGTTGTAATGATTATAGGAATATTTGAATATTTTCTTCATGACCAGTCTTTTGTTATTGTAACCTCGTTTTTAGCATTCGTGGAGTTAAATAACTGAAAAAAAGTCAGTGGCCTGTGTAGGCTTTGGTACCTTAGTATTGAATTATACTTTTATGAAATTATATGGCAAACAATATAATTATGAGTATAAAAATACCTTCTATGAAACAGTATTGTGTACAAAGGTGGTAAAATTATCGTGGAAATTAGTATACATGCGTTGATTGGAGGTGAATTCAATTAATATTTTGATGTGTAATACATTAACAATTATAAACAGTATATTGTAGTACAATACAATGTAAATAATGTATAGGCTTAGGATACAAGACTTGATGCTTTTATCAAATCTTACAGTGGTTTCAAAACAACTTCCTACCACCTACGCTGGTTACATCTCTAACATCACGTTCACATCTGTCACTTACGCTCACTCACAAATTTCTAGTTCATATTGAATACCAAAAATCTAATCGCATCTGAAAAACTAAAAAAAATCATCCTGCAGTACCACTTTTTTTGATATGCCAGTGAATGTCCCTTAAAGACGTTCATCACACACAGGTTTTTGGGCAGGCATTATTCACATCAAACTCATATTCAAAATAGCATAAAAAATATCTCAAAAATTGCAGATTGTTTAACTGCACCCTATTATCTGTTTAATTTTAAAAAATCAGAGTTTCATTGTAACCTACTATTACATAGTTTAATACGTAACCTTCTGAAAGAATCACGAAAATCTTGCATTTATATGATCTCCAAAAATCTTCCAACTTTCTTGGTATGAAAGATTACTTTTAGATGAACATATTAAATTTTAAGATAGATGCACAGTTTAACTTTGGAATAAACTTAGAAAGAAGGGATTAACTATGCGTAAAAGCATGTATTTAAGTACATTGACAAGAGAAAAACAATTGCCAGCGTTGCTGCATATATTTGTGCTCCTCCCACCTCTCTGAACGTTTACCCTAATAACTATGTGAAGAACGTCCTTAAGTCAAAAAATCACCCTAGTTACGAATGGAAAAATTTTAAAAGAACTTGTAAAAAAAAATTGTAAAAAGTACAATAAGAATTATTTATTGTATGTGTACAGTACCCAAAAATTTTTTTTTAGTATTATTCCCGTAATATGTGAGATAAATCTACTTTCACCAAAAAACTCCGATATACTCCACTTAACTATCAAAAGTGTAAATTTTTATAGACTATCCCCTTATAATCCTAGTTAAACCGAGAAACTTAACAATATGAGGAGAATCACGTGAACTGCTCCAGTGCCGCTGTGGATGGCCCGCGAAAGCGTAAAACACGACGTTTTTAACTTGTCGTTTAAGTCTCAAAACAACAATAAAAAAATTGTTAAAAAATACATACCATTATTTATTTTTTCCTCAGCTTTCTAGTAGTGGCAGCCGTTTTTTTAAAATTTTGCCTCCATAACCTCGAAAAATGCAAAAGTTCAAAAAACATGTTATATCTTCATGATCTTTAACTTTTGGCATTTTTTTAACTATTTAGATTGAAAGATTGGACTTTTTTACGTAGATATTGACAATTAAAAGAGAGAAATTTTTTGTTTTTACGCAGTATTTAAACAACGAACACGACAGCAGTGGGTCCGCTGCATGCCATGTGCTACCGTCCCTACAACTGTATATAAACAAATAAACCTGATCACAACACTTTAAAAAACAAAACTAATTTCCATCTTCTTTTAAACACAAAAAAGATTCTGGAATTTCCGCCGAGTTGCATTTTCACGCTACCACTTATGGGAAGGAAGTGCGTGATGGGATAGGAGTGAATATAAAACGCGGCGCTAGAAGAACGAGTTTGCAACTCTCTGCAAGCAATCACATTTTAACGGAAGAAGATCTTTTTATCCAAGCGGAGAATTATTGTAAAGAAACAAAAGTTTTTGAAATTATACTTCCAATGGCGTGTTATGCGCGACGGTAAATCAACGATTTCAGATTTTGACCTTGAGAAAAAGTGTGATGGAAGTGGATTTTGCTTGATTCTCCCCCTTTGTCTCATCCCTCATGACGTACTTCCGGTTTCCCCTACACCATATTACACCACATGACTAAGGCCCGTACCCGCTTTGATATGAACTAAAAGAAGTCAAAAACTAAGTGGAACATCGGTATTTATATTATTAAATACATTTAAAATGTAAACATCAAATATTTCATGGACATTCAGTTTGATTTATTTAGTGTTATGAAATTCTTATATACATAAACAAATTTTATCAAAAAATTTATTACTTACCAATTGAAAACCCTCGTTCAGTAACTATTGTTTACATCCCCAACACATACAGCTGCAAAAACCGTAGCAAACGGCGGGCGGCAGACCCGCTCCTAGCGCGGCCGCAGTGGCTCGTGCCGTCTCATTCATCGCTTAAGTACTACGTAAAGTTGAGAAATTTCTCTTTTGTTATTGTTGATATCTACGTAAAAAAGTCTAATCTTTCGATCTAGATAGTTCAAAAAATGCCAAAAGTTGAAGATCATCAAGATATAACGTGTTTTCGAACTTTTGGATTTTTCGAGGTTATGGAGACAAAATTTCGGAAAAAATGCCACCACTAAAAAGCTAAGGAAAAAATACGCAAGAGTATGTGTTTTGATAATTTTTTTATTGACGTTATGCGAACAAAACGATGAGTTGAAAAGGTCGTGTTGTTCACTCGTGCTGGCCGTCCACAGCAGCGCTGGGGTAGATCTTGTAATTTTTTCCATATAGAAAAACCAGAGAAAACCAAGTGAATTAGAGCCAGATATAATTTGTTTCACTGGAAAAAATATAGGTCAGCTCAGACTATTCCTATAATTCTCAATTTTACCGATGATTGAGAGGAAAATTTGACAAAAACTGGCTGATACGAGCTGTGTTTAATTTTCAAATGCGTTCCCCTTAATGAACTGACTCATTTTCTTGTACCAAGAAGAGCCCAAATGCACTCCAATTCACTGATAAAATTGCAGTTTGTCTTGTGCTATCTCTAACGCTCCCAGTTTTACCGAGGCTAAACTTGAGAACATGGGAAAAACTGAATAAAATCGAGCGAACCTTAACACTCTTAGTCTCACCAAAAAAATCACAGAGACATTAGAGACAACCAAGTGTCACGAACCGCCCTCAGTTTTAATGGAGAAATCCTACAGATACCAGAAAAACTGAGAGAAAAGTCCGTATTTAGTTGGTCTCTACTTTCATTGGCAGTACTTGTGGAGCACTGTGATGAATCCAAGCATTCCTCGTTTGCAACGCAAGTGTTGTCAACAACGACTATACTGATCAAACTCTGCATCTATTATGAATTTGAGTGATCAGATCGCGACTGAAGCGAACTATCGGATCGAGATATTCGAGTCTAAATACGGATAAAATAATGCTGCACACTTGATTTCTGCTTTTCTATGAACTTTTACATAAATTATTATTTATGATTGTGATATTAAACAAACATTTTGAACTACAGATAATCCCGCTTCTTAGCTTTTGTGTTTTAAAAATTATTTGTAATTAAAAAAGTGCCCTGAACTATGGCACCCAGTGAACAGAATTTTTTTTAGGTACATTCATTTCTTTATTTATAGTTGATTGCATATATTGCTAAAAAACATAATTGAATACGCAATGTTATTTTAAAAGTATACTATGATATTTCTGTAAAACTACGTCTACACAGTTTATCAGTTTATAGGATTTTAGTGCTCTGCGTTACGTAGTTCAGGCCACTTTTTAAATTATAAATAACATTTTTAATCCTCAAAATGTAGAAATTAAAGGGCACTATCATTTTTAGTTCAAGACACTTGTTATGTATGAAAGTTAATAATACTAACAATCATTATAGTTTATATGAAAAAAAAGTAAAGTGCACAGCATCATTGAATATTTTGTAGGACAATTAAAAAAGATTTTTAGTAATAAATTATCAATTAGTTTAGTTATCTGTACACAAATTTTATTTATTACTTGTTTCTTATAAATTATTTATTTTTCTATTAATTAAGTACATCGTTCTCTACCAACAAAGATAATTAAATACTCAGTGGTATTTGAACAACTGCACTTGGTTATTGATGAACATTACTGACCCTTGAATACATGAAGACAAATATGGAAGACAGTTTGTAGGTAAGAATTTGTCTATACAATATTAAAATATTATTCATTCATAAAAAATTATGTCAGCAACACAGTGTTTAGTTAAAATTTCTTATTGAATAATTCGCATTCTCATGTAGCACAACCAAAAAAACATTAACTTGCCAAATTCTTTCGTTAATAAAATTTGTTGCTGATTTAAAATTTTTTTATTAAAAATGACAAAATTAGAGCATCCAAGGTCGTTCGGTTATAAGCGATTATTCATTTATAAACATCATAATAAATTTAAATCAATAGGACTTAGGCGTACTTAAATATAACGTCAAAAGTGTTTGTTTAATAAGTCTTAGTTAATAAAATCAGAAAGACTCCAGTGTACTAAGTTTTTGGGTTGAAGGTGCTTGTTTTATAATCATTTATATTTACTTATAGTAAAAACAATCGAGCTCACTAGGTTATTTAGTTAAAAGCCCTTGTTTATCAATTGATGTCATAATTAAGAAGAAAAAGGAGAATCGCAACTCTTGTAACTATTCATCGATGCTTAGTTAGTGTTATTAACCTCAATTGAAAGATATTGTTGAAGTTAATAAGAACGCAGAAGGTATGATTGTTTTTTTTAACTGACACAATTAGTTTATGCTTTTTTTTCGGGTCTATCGATTTATAAAACCTTAATAAAAATCATAATTGATGTAATTTTGGTAAGCATGAACTTATTTTACTGAATATTCTAAGACAGTGGCTGTAGAGAAAAGAAAAAAAAATAATTGCAAATGCAATTCAAAAGTATGATCAGCAAAAACTTAAACTATCTCATTTACTTGGCTAGGTGAATTATGCAAACGGGGATATAGTTGGGATATAATACATGAGCTGTGAAGTGGGCTTGAGTTAACCCTATACGTATATCACATAGAGAGGGAGTTTAGGAGTAGAGGAGCTGGTGTAGAGACTCTTTTAAGCTGTACTCTAGGTTCACTAGTCTATATAGCTTGCAAGTCTCTAGAGTACTGAACTCTGTTTTGAGGGGAATAAAACGCATTTTGGCATGTTCTGTCAGGTAATTGCCTTCCTTGCCGAAGGCGAAGGAGGCAACTACATGGAGGATAGCAAAATACTTTTCCTATAAGTAGCACATGCGTTTTCTGTAACTATGAGAAGTGTTGCATTTTTCTTACTGAAAACAAGGAACAAAGTCATAGTTTCGAATAAGATATGCGAACACTATTAAAAATGTTGTGACAGCAGAATCTTCCGCTCAAATAAATGCTTTTATTTCGTCATAAAAAAATTTGTTTTATGTTCATTAATGAGAGTAAACCTTATTAATAATATAAAGTACTCCTTATTAACCACAGTACCAAAATGAGAAAACATTAAAATATAGGTCCTACAGCTAAATCTCGTAAACTAACGAACAAGATTTTTCGATTATACACATGGATTTCTAACTATGTCTAGGATTTGCTGACTTTTACTCAGTCCATGAGGGAAGCATGCAAAGCAATTACGAAACTCATGAGTTCAAACATTTATGTAGTCAAAGAGATTGCAATATATAGCTTTACTTACGTTGATTTTTTTTTAAGAATGTAAACTTTTAAGTTTCTTGATCAGCTTTTCAAGCTTTGATGCCTCAATAATGTATCAAGCTTGGTGCTAAGGATACACATAACATTTGTGTTTGTAAAGTACATGAAAATATATAGCTTAAGACAAGAGGGCTTGAAAAAGAATATGCTTGAAAAAGTTTAGTTTTTGAATTACCTATCAACATATCAAAGAGTAAATGTGTCCTGTCGTAGTAATAACTTTTCCTAATAAGTTAAATGTTTCATTAAAATTAACTGGAAGAGTCACTTGGTCATGGGGAATTTTGTATCACTTTGGATTACTCTAATAATTTTTCATTTTATGTACAGAATGCTATTTAATCTTAACTCTAGTGTGAGGATCAAGCACCGTCGCATAAATGTGAGAGGTGTCATACAGTAAAGAACATTGTGCTTTACTCCAATTTTATTGTTTTTTCAGAGTTCAAAAATCACGGCGCCACTGGAGTGTATCTTGACTATTAAAAAACAGTTAAGTTTAAAAAAGAAATTTGGCACATAAGACAAAAAAATTCCTTCTGTTTGTAAAATAAAAACTTCTCTGTTACTGCCCATGAAAAAAAAGTTTACAATGGCATTAATGGTTGCGTTAAAAATGCAATTTGCGCTAATTCACAATATAAAGAACCACCATTTAAAATAAACAAAATTGATTTTGTTTTTCGTATACTAGTTCATATCAAGAATACGAAAAAAGGTTAAAAACATTTTGTTACATCCAAAAGCGTCAATGAAACATGCAAACTTTGTTGCTACATACCGTTTGATTTAGAATCTCTAGAATAAAAAAATTTTTAAGTTGCTTAGAATATATAGTTGCATGAGTAATATGTGTGTGTATGCTAGCAAATAATATGTTGTTGATTTTTTTTGTTAAATCATGAACTTTAAGCAAATTAAGTTTTTCAAATGTTGAAAAAGCTAATTATTAAATAATATTCTTTTTCTATCTTCTTAAGAAAGGTATCATGATTATTACCATTACAGTACATAATAACAAGGTTTAACAATTACTTATTAGCATGTATATTATATTAATATAAACATCTTGCATGGTTATTAATTCATTTTTGTTGGGCTTAACATAATTCCCTTCATAGACCCTCACAGCCCCCAAAGCACTTGCCACCTATTTGTGTAGTGTACTATCGCATCCATTTACCAATCCTCTAACTGATACCATTTCTAAGATACCATCGGCACAATGGAAGTATCTTCGGTAAAATACCTTGCCAGTTAAGCCAACACTATCTGCACCAATGGTGCATCAGGCCCACTCACCACTGTGAAGCCTTTCCCCGGAGAAGACTCCATACTTCAGGACATCCACTACTCGCTTACTTAGCCAAGCTCTCTGCCAAAGCATTGGATCCAGACCAATGAGCATCCACAGAGAAGCCCCATGTTTCAGGGACTACTCCTTGCTGCCAGGATCAGCGATCACTGTCTGGCGCATGACGTTGAATCTGCTAATCCTTATAGGTATACCTATAACACTGTTTTGCATTTACCCAGCCCTGAAGATCTGTGAGGTAAGAAAAAAAATCCTGGAGTCACTCCACGGAAAAATCCATCTCGAAGCAGCAAAGAATTTAAAAAAATTTTTCCAGTGAAAACCGTTTTGGAAAAAATCTACACTCATAGGGAATTGAACCTACGACTTCTAGAATAGCGTTGTGTCGGTACTGAGTAGGCTTACCACTGAGCCAACGCTGTTTGCTGCTTTTTTTTACTATTATTATAGGTTTACTTTTTTTTTGAGTTCTCTACAGCTCCTCACAAAACCTACTATCGATTGTAGTACTTATTTTTTTGTAGCACTTCGACGCCCTCTACAGCCACAGGGATAACATATATTATTTTCACGTTGCTCGAGAAAAAAAAACCTTGTAGTTGTACATAATAATGAAAAACTTTTAAAAATAAATGTACAGAGGTTAAGAACTATGTAAATTGTTTAGAAAATAAGTTTTTGGGCTATTTTCCTAGATAAGGTTTGAAGTACGTTGACTGTTATTTTTGATTCATATTTTTATGTAAATATGTCAAATTTGTACATACATATTCCATGCAAGATGCTATAGAGATGCTATAATTATATGTTATAATAAAATCCTTACGTTTTCATAAAATAATCACAAACGTCCTGAGCATTTGCGAGAAACCCCACACTACCACGATCAAATTTATTTCTCCGTACTTAACTTTTAACAAAGGAATAAGAAACTTAAACTTTAATTTTTGTTGTTGTTTTTATTATTATTTTTCTTTTCCAACAAATTTTTTAAAAGTTTTTGTATTACCTAAGACCCAATAATAAATATTTTTGTTTTGCGTTTTAATAGAAAATGTCTTTCTTTATGAAATTCTTTATTTCATAATTATTATTACCTTGAATCAATATAAATGTACCACTTTTACTTTTGCATCATGACAACTCTACATATGATTGTCCGTGTACAAATAAAGGTTTTTTTTAGATATAAGCAAATACTGTGAAAATTTGATCCTTATTATTTATTTATTGTCATGGAAAATCCTAAATTGAAAAAAAATTCTTTTTGTACAGTATAAAAAGTGGAAATGATAAATAACATGTATAAAAATATATTTTTTGGTGTATAAAGTTCGGTTTCAGGTCTTTATTTAGTTATTGTTGCTGCTTCAATAAAATACTGAAATAAATTCATTTTGCAATCGTATATTTTTGCTCAAATTATTGCATATACTTTAATTTCTTATTAACACAAATTTATTACCTTAACTTTGAACCTAAGTTTATGGGGTAGGAGACCTTCACGAATATTATTTAAAAATTCAGTTGGAAAAACTTATAGAAATCGATCGATAGTACTCTGTAGTAAATTCATACGCTTCCATTTAGTTCATTCGAAATATTGTTATTCATAAAAAAAGTGTGTATCACTAGAAGTCATTACGATCACCATAAAAATACCTTTTAACAAAACAAAAAGGTAAGGTAAGTTTCATGTGTTGTTAAGTTAATATTTTAATGCAAGAAATTTCTGAAGCCTTCATACACTGCCAATGAGTAGTATTCTTCCTAACTAATTAATAATAATAAACAAAATAAGGATCAAGATAGTAAAAATGTAAATAATAATAAAAATGATAATAATAATAATAATCAAATAACGTTTAAATATACGGACTGTCATACAGTTTATACCAACAAAATTTCAGTAGTAGTATGCTGGAAAATTAACATAACAATTTTCCGTACTTCATTATTATTTTACATAATTGTCGTAATAGATTAAGAAATAATAAAAAAAATATCAAATAACTTCAAGGCTTATTGGAAATAGACATTGACAGTGTTACAAATATTTTTAAAAATTTCGAGAAAAAGCAAAAGTTCGTAATCTTTAGATCTTACCATCTTTATGCATCGAAGATCCTACATACATGCCACACCGCTACCAAGATGCCATGGCTGTAATAAAAAGTTTTTGTGGATAAGATCGATTTATACTGTTACAAGAAACTAGCAATGTTACGATTCAATAGTAAGTATTTTAAACACAACCATTAGTTTATTATATTCAGAATTACAACCTAATTCAAATGACATTACCCGCAAACACATTTTTGGTAAAGTATTAGATTACGTTTAAAGTATATAAGGTTCTAAAAACAAGGTCTATCATATGCATATCTTTTTTACATCAGATGCAAACGAGAATAATCATCACATCACCATACACCTGGAAGAATCACCCCTTTTGACATATTAACAAGATAATAACAGCTAAGCTACCTTTAAATAAGAAAGATCTAGTAAAATTATTAATCAAACATATGCTGCATGGTCCATATACTGCACAAAGCGTATGTTAGGATGAATAAAATGATAAGTGTAACAAAAAACTTTCGAAAGCATTAACTAATGTAACATTCATGAGAAAAACTAGTATTTTAAATACTCATAAATATAAAACTCAAAATACTGTAGTAGTAGTAGTAGTAGTAGTATATGGCAGTCCAATGAAAGCACTCTACAGATTGCAATAGTTTTTATATAAAAAAATAAGGTGTGATGTCACAGGATCCCCAAAAGAAGCAAAGCTACTCTATTTGTTTCATCTTATATAATTTTTAAAAATACTGGACACATTTTTTTTCAACTAAAAACCTTACAAGACATAGCCCCTTAAAGATTCTCTATTTTTCACAGTTAAAGATATACTTTCTTTCATTATTATGACGTCTTATACCTGACGTATAAGACGTCATAATAATACATGCAAAAAACAGTCATTTTGATTTTTTACTGTAACTCGAGTGAAAATAAACGTCTTTTTTTAAACTTTCAGAAATACTTGGTTTGGCTGTTATGTAGACAAGGTTTGATTTTGAGATAATTTAATGTAATTGTTTATTCGTTATTTGAGGTGATACGTATACTCAATACTTCTTTCAAAACGCTGGGTCTTTAAAAGCTTTAAATCGTTTTTTATGTTTTTGAGCTCATTGTTTTTCGTTACGTCGCATACATATAGTGTTTTTTTTTAACTTTTAAAGTACTAAAATTTTCAGGTACTATGTCTTTTTAAATTTTTATTTAAAAATAAAAAGACAAAAACGAGTCAACAAATTTTCAAAATAGTACAAGATGGACCAAATATAATTTTTCATGTAAAAACCTAATTTTAAAATTATAATTATCTTTTTTGGTATCAGGCATCTGTCCCTGCATTGAAAGTATTAAAACTTTAGAGTGGCTGCTTTTTTAAAAAAAAATTTAAGTTTAAATAGTCTAAATAAGCAATTAATTGACTTTATAGCTCTCAAATTGAACAAAATTAAGTTGCAGATCTCAGGATCCCCAACAACAGTAAAAATAATTACGTTTCCTTACTGGATTTGATACTATGGACGTTTAATTTTGATCAGATTGTCCTCCTTTCACATATCTGACTTAACTTCAGCGTTATCTCTTTTTTTGGAATGTTATATTGTCATAAGATTATTTTGAAACATTTTGTGAACGTTTATAATTACATCATAAATGTTCTAAGTCTCTTACCACTTTGAGGTTAAGTTTGCATATTGATCAACCCATCCCTATTTGTGCAATTCATTAGTTCCGTTGTCCTTGAAAAATAAATAAGACTTTTGTATGTTGTATTTGCATCTTCAGCATGACATTAAAGCTCTACTATTTCCTATATATTTGTAGGTTGTGATGTAACAAAATTGTTAATAAATACTGTATTTTCTCCTGTATATATTTTCAAATACAAAATAAACGAATTTTTCTAAGTTATACTTCTATAGGTACGTTATGAGCGAGAGTAAATCTACGATTTCAGATTAGTGACCGTAAGAAACTGTGTAACGAAAGTGGATTTTGCATGACACTTTTCTTTCACCCCGACCTCTGTGGGTATCTGAAGAGTTCTTGTTGTGGTGTTGTTTATAACTTATTTTTAATGTTATTTTCTATTTACTGGTCATTAATTAATTTAATTGTAAATTACACTGATAAATGAATGATTAACTTTTCTCACCATAGGCCCAAAGTGCAAGTGCCGCTTTGCGCCTTCGGGTCACACTTTGCGCCTTTGTAATTATTTTGGGCCCACGGGCAGAAAAGTTTTTTGCGCCCTCCGGGCCCAAAGTGATTCACTGGGGATAAAGTGTGCCCACGGGCGCAAAATTGCACTTTGCCCCCCGGTAAGAAAAACATTATACGCGACTCAGGCACCAACCTACAACAAGCACACCCTTCGGGAGCTCATGTTTGTACTTTGTGCCCTTGTGACGTAATGTACCATTATAAACTAACTGATTTAGCGAAATGTTTTTTTTTTAATTTAAAAATTAGTTTATTTTAGCAAAGCAGCTTTTCTATATATGAATGAATATCTGCTTACCTATCATTATCTTGTAATTTTTACAACAAACAAATAATTATGTATAGAAATTTTTTATTCTTTCAAAATTTTGAAAAATTAAAAAAAATTTTTTTAACGTGTAAAAACAATAATTAATTTATATTGATTTATTGCGTTTTATTCTTTCACAACTTTTTCGTTCGTGATTCAGGTGATTTTTTAACTAAAAGACGTTTATCATATTGTTAGCGGGGGAAAAGTTCAGAGAGGTGAGAGGAGTGCAAGTATATACAGCAACGCTGGTAATTATTTTTCTTATATAAATGTACTTCCGTACACGCTTCTACGCATACTTAACATATTTTTTCGGATTTTATTAAAAAAAAAAAAAAGAAACAACTTTTGAATCCATTTAAAAATAAAACAGGTTCATCTTAAAGTAATCGTTTATACTAACAAAAATTAGAGGATTTATACAGATTATACAAATGCAATTTTACGTAAATTTTTCACAAATTTACATAATAAATTCTGTCTTTTTTTTTTTTAAATGACATGTATACAAAAAAAAGTACAGATAACCAATCTGCAATTTTTCGTAGTACTTTTTATGCTATTTTAAATATACGTTTGACGTTTAAATGACATTTGTCAAAAGAACCTATGTGTGATGAGGATCTCTAATAGGACATTCACTGGCATATAATACTAATTTATTGAAGAAAGCAGTATGACAAGATGGTTTTTTTAACCTTTAAGGTACAAAAAAGTTTTGGGTATTAAACATGGACTAGAAAAACGTGTGAAGTAGGAATTAAGCGTACGTGATATATGTAAACGTGACATTGGAGATATAGAGTTGTTTGTATTATATTGTGTTGTAATATATTGCTTATAATCGTTTATTTAATAACTTTAATAAACGTAGGTATACTTATTCCAACGATAATTGTACCACCTTTGTACACAATATGGTTTCATAGATAGTAGTTGTTGCAACACTTTGGTCAAAACAAACCCCTATCACTCGGGTGGGGTCTGCTTTGACGAAGCTAAAGTGTTGCATATTAATATTTGTGAGGTGGGACTATGAAAGACGTGGAGAGCGATGATGTGCAATATAATAAGTATTCTATTACATACGAAGTATATTGCTTTGACGGGTGCAAATTGATCTAGCAATTTATCTCTTTGTACTAATTTAGAGAAAATGAACGAAGTCACACCATGGGTATCTTAAATTTTACAAAAATTTTTGAAATTTGTGTAACTACAATTTAATAACAAGTATTGTTAGTTATAAGAATAATTTTACAGTTTTTATTTTATCATACATATTATATATTAGGTATCATACATCATAATACATAATGATAATCAATATACATTAAATATTCACATAATACTTCATGGTTTCTATTATAATTTTTACACGTAACAGTGTATGGGTTGTCCACAAAATTATTAATGACTTAATTTATTGATGCTGCTGATACTACAGCTCTAATCTATTACCAGTAATGTTTTCGTAATATTCCAACCTTGCAGCGTAAACATTTGTCCATCGGTTTTCTTCAAAATAAACAAACATTAAATGCGGGTCGCTCTGGGGTACAGCCACAGCGTAGTTGTACGTGTACCATGCTAGATTTTCATATATTAACTCTCGCGGCCACATTGTTTACAAATCGGGGAACAAAATGACGTACCTCTGATAATAGTGATATTGATTTTCGTACACTATCACTTCCATTAGCACATTAATCACTGATGGTCGGGTAAACGGGTATTCCCGTAATCGACGTAAATGTTGTAAGTGGAAAAACGCCCGCACAGATGGTGGTATGTAGTCTTCTTGTATTACTGCCTGATCTTGTTCATCACTCACAGTTGCACCTTCAAAGAGGTCCGTTGACTCAATTAGAAGCATTTTAGTAACTGACTTCTTTTTCTCTAAGTTCGTAAATCATTTTTTACACAATGTAGCAGAATTTTTCTACTTTACACCCCTCCCTCCCATTACAGACATGTGCAAAAACGATAGGTATGAAAATGATCATACATAGATATGAGATCAGAGGTAGATTGTGCAAGTAATGAGATCGTTTTTTAGCGAGTCACGCATCGTAATATAAGATAATGATTGTTTTATAACTGTTTTTCTCAAATTTTTGAGAAATCAAGGTGATGGATACTCTATACAAAATAATCAGCACATTCTTAAAAAAATAAGTAGGTGACTGATTATTATGTGATATAGGACAACTTTTGTTTAATAATTTTAAAAACGAAGTGTTTGGCTTATTATATACAAGAGTCAGCACATTCCTTAAAGTAAAGCAACGATTCTTTTGACGATTAATAAAATAAGACGTCTACCGACTCACGGAAGAAAAAGTCGACCAAACACAATTTCTTGCAAAACTATTACATTAATAGCACAAGGAAGACGTTCAGCCCTCAGTATCGTTTTAACATTAACAATGGAACCTATTACGAAAGCTCATTTGATAAGCGTGCTTAGATGTTTGCTACGCGTTGCACTCGTTCGTGAACCACACATTCGTACTATGTGTGGTAGCGCCTGGAGTAGTAATTTTCAATCATTATCGATAAATATATTACTCAAAAAATTATATTTTCTTGTTTTCATTTTCGAATAAAAACCGTGAGTGACATGTTTAAACGTGGTCTTTTTCATAATACAGTCGTTCACAAAACTGTTGTAAAAGCTGTTCAAAAATCTGTTGATCGTAATCACCCATAGGCAAAAAATATCGTGCGCTGTTACCATAAATATATCTTAAAATTATTGCTTTTGTTTTCTTTCAGTCATTAAAAATTTAGTTATACCTAGTGATAAGGCAAGATAATACACTTGGGGACGAATTACTTTTCAATGTTGATACAATAACGGAATGTACACCGACCACTATGAGTGGTAAGCAGACTGTATTACTATATTAATTGATCAGGTATAATTTTTACATTTTTACTTGCAGAGGAAATTCCACGACCATCGACTAGCGGTTTAAATTGACCAATATACGAAGATATTAGTCGTGATGATGAAAAACATTCAGATACGGAAGAAGCAAGCGGAAAAGAAGATTATGATGACGTTAAATGTAGTAGTAGTAGTAGTAGTAGTAGTAGTAGTAGTAGTAGTAGTAGTAGTAGTAGTAGTAGTAGTAGTAGTAGTAGTAGTAGTAGCAGTAGTAGCAGTAATAGCAGTAGTAGTAGCGACTGTTTCGAGGATGATGGTAAATATTATGAGATACATCTTTTTCTCTAGTTATTTTTAAATATTCAAAATGTTTTTTAAGAATTACTGTTGCAGAATGGCGAAGGGAAACGTCCACGTTTTATCATTGAAAACATAACAACTAGACGATATCGTCGATTTAATTATGAAGGACAGAAATTCAAGGTAGATTGGCAAGACCACTCCCAAATGTTAATATGTACGCATGGCTTCAGGATTGTATGAATGATTTACATAATCATTTAGTCGAAAAAAGTTATCCTGAAGAATTTTTAGGTGTTACTATGAATTTTCA
Organism: Copidosoma floridanum; assembly: GCF_000648655.2. The sequence continues at coordinate 499,887 of NW_019384279.1, read as the reverse complement.
AATGTTTTAACACGGGCCATTGTGGATATTTTTTAGGCCTACTCAAAACTATATTGTTGAAAATTTATGAGATGTTTTGTTTAATGTCGTCCAGAGCTCGAATGACTTTAAAATCGATGATAGTTTGTCAATTAATTGTGCCATTATAAGTGGTATCAGTGAAAGAGGACGTGTAGCCTTGGCTGAGAACAACATAATTGCTACATAATTATTGGAATCTTATAAGACGCAATTACGGGCCCACTCAAAAGAGAACTGCCGAAGAGCTTTTGCGATTGACAAAAATTTGTGTGCCTGATACAGGGTTTGGCCTCGCAGAAATAACGAGTTTCAAAATTTTTTTTCTACTCCCAAGACAGAAATTGTCGCTTATTCGTTTCGAAATTTTGGGCGTGGTCATAGTCCCCTCTACGATGGTACAAGGACAAATCGTTCATATTTTATGATTAATATACTATGAAAACGCTGAGCATTACGATCCTATACTGAATTTGATCGGTGCAAACGGTAGTTGCGGATATTATATATCGTGCAATAAGATTTATTGGCGTATCAAGGATCACAGATGCTCCAACAAATGCTACAAGTGTATGCAATCTCCTCTTTGTGATGTGATGGGTCCATCAAAAAAGTGTGATTCGTGCCACAGATTATTTTTTAACTTCACGTATTTTGAAAATGATTTAAAAAAAGGTTCGTATAATAAATCTTTTACCGTTTGCGAGAAATTAAAAATTTGCCCGTTATGTTGCGAAACTGTACGAATATCAAACAAGAAACAAAAATATCAATGCAGTATTTCTTTAGTTGCAATTGTAAAGAGTATTTACCCGTAAATCACCAACCGTTACATTCAACCGTTAAAATTGAACAGCAAACAACCTAATTTTTTAACATTATTCTATGATTTTGAAACTCAACAGACGACACCCATCGTGGGTGATGAGGAAAAAAAAATCCACGAAGTAAATCTGTGTATCGTTCAACAAGTTTTTAATGTTTGTAGCAACGTACAAGATATTTCGATAAGCTGCGATCATTGCGGCATTCGAGAATATATTTTTCAAACTAATCATATCAAGCAGTTGGTAGATCTTGATTTGGATCATCAAGAATATTTTGACAAGATCATTTGTACAGCTCACAAAGCAGAAAGATTCGATGCTCAATTTATTTTTAAGTATATAGTGGAAAAACACGGTGAACGCGTAGTACCATCCGTATCATGAACGGATCAAAAATAATATTGATGGAATTTATGAAAATAAAATTGATTGATAGTATTAATTACTTTCATATCCCTTTAAGTGGCTTACCCAAGTCGTACGGTCTGTCGGAAATTGAAAAAGGTATTTTTCCACATTTTTTTAACAAGCCCGAAAATCAATCGTACATAGGTCCTCTACCGCCGCTCAATGTATATTTACCCCATAGCATGCATACGAAAGATCGAGATCAGTTTTTAAAATGGTACAATCAACAAGTAGAAAATAACTATTTATTTGACTTTAAAAATAAAATTATTAAATACTGTAGGCAAGACGTGAAAATTTTAAGATTATCTTGATAGCTTTTCAGAGAACCTTTGAAAAATTCGAGGAGGACCCTTTTGGGGAATGCACAACGATTGCTTCGACCAGCATGCGTGTGTATAGAAAAAAGTTTCTGAAAAAAAATCAAATTGGTATAATACCACAAAAAAGTTAAAGAATGGCTAACAATCAATCTGAAATAGCTTTAAAATGGCCTTATTGGATGGAAAAACACGGTCTCCAGCGATTTATCGAACACGTTGGACACTGCCAAAAGAGACGCTTACCAAAAAGTATCCTCGTCAATGGATACTGTACTCCTTTAGATGGTGTGCATGATCATCGTAAAATCGTATTACAATTCCAAGGTTGCTTTTGGCACGGCTGTCCACGGTGTTACCGAATAAACCGAGATACCATTTTGACGACCGGAGATACAATAGATGAAATATATGAGAAAACTAGCAAGATAAACGAAAAGATAAGAATGTCAAATTATGAGCTGATAGAAAAATGGGAATGCAACTTTAACCGAGAAACACGTGAAAACAATGAACTTTCAAATTTTATTCGAGAAAATGAGAATTATCGGAGTAGAAAACCATTGAATACACGTGATGCATTTTTTTGTGGTCGAACAGGAAACACTGTAAAATGTACGATTGTCAGGATGAAGAAGAAATTAAATACGTTGACGTATGCTCTTTGGTTTCCCGTTGGTTGTCCAACGTTATACTCTAACGAAGGGGAGTGTAAAAAAATAATAAGTGACAATAATGATATTTCCTAAGTGAACGGATTAATTATGTGTGATGTGCTACCACCTAGAACTTTTTATTATCCTGTATTACCGGTGAAAATGCACGATCAGCTTAGTTTCCCTTTGTGCCGTACGTGTTGCGAGAATATGCTTCAAGATCACTGTATCAACGACGATGAAAGAGACCGCATTTTAAGAGATACGTGGGTATCCGAAGAAGTCAAGGTGGCTGTTCACGTAGGTTATATCGTTAAAAATGTTTATGAAATATATCAATATCAGGAAACACATTACAATCAAGAAACGGACGAAGAAGGATTATTTGCACATTTCATTAACGAGTTTTTTAAACAAAAAACACTAGCTTAGGGTGATCCACCTACCTGTATATCTAATAAGCAAAAGGAGCTCTATATCGACCAAATTCGTAGAACTGAAGAAATAAATCTTGACAAAAATGAGATAAACCTTAATGCTGGCTTGACATTCGTTGCGAAATTCTTACTTAATTCTTTGTGGGGTAAATTTGGTCAACGTGAAAACTTGACAAAGACTGAGGTGGTGACGGTCCCAGAAAGATTAATAGAATTACTTACGAATGCAGAAATCAATGTAAATTGTGTTTTACCCGTCAACGATGATACATTGTACGTTAACTGGAATTATAAGACTGAGGCCTTGACGTCATTACTATCAAGTAACGTTGTGGTTGCCGCTTTTGTGACAGCACAAGCACGCCTAAAGCTTTTCGAGTATCTACATTTTCTAGGAGAACGTGCTCTTTATTACGACACAGATTCCATTTTTTATGTTTCCCGAGAAGGACTGGACGATTTACCCATTGGTACGACACTAGGCAGTCTCACTGACGAATTGGCCGATAAAGGAGTTGGCACATACATTTCTTCGTTTTTATCCGGTGGACCAAAGTTTTACGCATATAAGATAAAAAAACCCGGCAGTAGTGAAGATTATGTTTGCAAAGTAAAAGGTATCAAATTAAATTACAGCAAAAGTCAAAAGATAAATTTTGATACGATTCGTGTGCTTGTTATGATTAGTATTATGGAAATGAAATTGGCGAATTTTCCATTCGTCACACAATTTTTCACGATGTAGTGACTCAAATGGAAATAAAAACATGTCAACCAGTCTATAGTAAAAGATATTTTGACAGTATGACCACGAGTTATCCGTAGAGTTACCAACGTGATGTCACAGGAGAAGGGATATAATACATCAGAGTAGGGGAAAACACTCACTCGGTCAAGGTACGACAAAGCTGTTGGTTGGTTCATTTCCCTTTTCACAGCCGATGCATCAACAAGTAAACGACTAGATGAGTTCAAAACATAGCAAAGCAAACGCTACATTACCGAGCTCTAGGAACGATGATGATGATTGTCGAAAACCGCTTACAGAAAGATCATATAAAAATAAAAAAAAAGTTTCCCAAAATACTTTTCTGATTCGGAAAAAAATAGATACAGAGTCATGAAAGATAGTTCATCCAACTGCAAAAAACGGTCCTTTTCAGTACCAACACATTACTTATTTATACTAGGTAAAAATGTGATTAATTACCTGATACTCGTGTCAGTGTTGCGTCAGATGTTTAATTAAATACAATAAATATTCCAAAAAAAAAGACATCAGCACATTCTTTACCACGAAACTTTAACCATGAATATTTTGTCTACATGAATACAAAAATCATCCTTACGTACCAAAAAATGTATTTGATCACTTTGTACTCGTGTCAGCGCATTCTTGAAACCATTGCGACGAATGTTTGATAAAACTTGATACATATTTCGAAAGCTGTGACATCAGCAAATTCTTTACCACGAATCTTTAACCTTGAAAAAGAAAAATTTATCTTGATGTTAGTTACTCATGTGACTGCAACCTCAAAACTGCCACGAATGAGGAGGAAACTTTGTAATAAGGTAATCTTGACCATGCGGAATAGGTGCTCCAACCGCCGCGACATTACAAGCCGATTGGTCGCCATCCATGAACAACGGTGGGGTGTGGCAGTGGCGGTGGCGGTGGCGAAAAGAACTCGATTGGCAGTTGACCCCGACGAAACGAGCTGATTGGTCACGCAAGCCACCTTTGCGCTAGCCTTCCAAAAGCGCTTGCGGTTTTGCGAGTGGTCCACGGAGGCCCCCACCGCGGTCAATCTGCTATTCGACAGAGTTTAGTTGGGCAATATGGATACGCGATGGCAACACCCGTGGACGTGTACACTGAGTGGACCCACAGATTGTGGCAAAACCGTGTTTGTCAGACGATTTTTACGACACATTGACCGTAAGAGTGATAATCGATTCGAGCGGGTCATTTTTTGTTACAGCCTGGTTACCGCGATCTCGGGAGTAATATTGAGTTTCACAAGGGATTAATACAAAGTAGCCATTGGGTGGGCGATCAAAGATTGAAAGTGATCATTATTGACGAATCATCCGGTGGTAGCGGTATCGTCGGCTTATTTACTAAAAGTAGTCATTATAACAATTTGAGCGTAAATTTTATCCCGCAAAATGTATTTCATCAAAGTAAGGATCAACGCGATACATCGCTAAGTTTGCAATACATTGTTATCTTTAGAAATTTACGAGATCGGTTGTAAATACAAAATCTTTCGAGACAAGTGTGTCCAGAAAATCCTCGGTTCTTGCAAGAAGCGTACTGGGACGCTACTTCCTGACCTTTTGGTTACCTTTTTTTGGATCTTAAGCAAAATACACTGGACAATTGTCAATTTCGAACTTGTATTTTTCCGGATGACGAGTATCTGTACGTATATGTGGCTAAGAAACAGATAAAAGGAAGGGACACAGCGAACTAAGTTCCAATCGTATCATTGTAATGCCATCAAAGTCACGTTCTCTGTTTGGTGAAAAACACGTCGCCATTTTGAGAGCTCTTTACCATGGAATAACAGAGAGCTCTATTGCGCAAACCAGATAAGACGCCAATCAAGAAAATTTGCGAGTATGCATTGAACATTCTCGAAGGAAACGTTTCGCTAACTGCGGCACACAAAAAACTCTTGCGTAGACACACCATCGTTTTCAGAAAGCTCGTGAACGCAAAAATTCATCCGTCGTCAAAGCAAAAAATCATCGTACAACAGGGAGGAAGTTTCTTACCTGCTTTGTTGGGTCCGCTCCTCGGAACGGTGTTGTCGATGCTGTAACAAACATGGAGCACGCAAAAAAAAAGATTCTTCTGCCTCAAGAAAGCGTAGGTCGATTTCAAAGCACATTCCTTAACGATGGTCTGAAGTCTGTGCAAATGCCGGGCACAACAATATGTCAGCTCAACGCAGAAATGAACGACATCTTGAATTTACCGTATATCGATGAGCGAGAAAAATGTAAGAAATACCAACGAATTTCACAACGATATTTGCATCTTAGGGAATTGGACAGCGAAAGAAAACGACATGCTGACACGATCACGGAGAACACCAAGGTATCACAAGATAACTAACCCTCTGACGACGACGTTGACGAGGACGAAGAGAAGCGTAAAAAGGAGGAAAAGCAGGATACGGAGGTTATCGAAAGCGTACCGAAAAAGTTTTGTCAAAAAGCTGCACTTATCATACGACGATTGCGCGCTACTGGGAACTTTGAGTGGAGCAATGAACATACCGTCATCATAGGTGGCGTTCGCATACCACAGTCAAACATTGTCGATCTGGTGAACGATGCCTTGAGGAACAGGAAAAAACGCACACTGGTGGGCCGTAATCAGTTTGTAGTGGCACTTCGTATGGCAAACATTCCGCAAGAATGTGTCGGAAACGCTCAAGTATTAAAATTACTGATTGACGACGACGACGACGACGACGATAAATCAAAATTGCCAAATAAGAGTCCGAGATCTACGTCAAATAGTAAAAGTTTTCTTGATAAAAGTGGTACTGAATCAACAACATCACCGAAAAATAGAAAAAAATTGTAAAAGTTGTGCAATCGTCGAATCAAGTACAAACATGGTGTCAATTAAGCAGAAAAAGGACCAAGGCAAAGATACATAAGTAAAACTCGAGGAGGAGGAAAAACACAGATGCTTTAATCGACTTGCTACAGTTTGAGATGCATGTACCTGGATACAAATTTTGCGGTCCTGGAACGAAGCTATCAAAGCGTATGGAGCACGGTGATGCGGATGTAGATCCTTTGGACGAAACCTGTTGGCAGCACGATCTTGCCTACGCTCCGGAGAAGAAGGGTCAACGTCTAAAAGCCGATCAAGCTTTGGCTGAATTTGCTTTTTTGCGTATGCTTGTCGGAGAAACACCGCTGGAAGAGCGAACAGTCGCTTTATTGACAGCATACTGCATCTGTAGCAAGATTACATTTGAGAAGTTTTTTTCACGCATCAAGAGAGCCATTGGACCTAAGTCTAAAAAGAAGAAAAAAAAGAATAATGCATAAGACTTTACTACGAAGCGGCGCGACCAACTGCATACGCTGGTGGTAACAAACTTGTAAGCGCTGTGAAAAATCAATTTTTGCGATCGAACGTTTTTAGTTGGCTAGAGAGTCAAGATATCTATAATTTACATAAGCCTATAAGAAATCGCTTTCCCAGAAGAAGCTATAACGAGCGTAACTTTGACGACGTGTAATAAGCTGATTTAATGTACTTGAGAACCTTAAAAGCTGACAATGATGGCTATTCTTATGTTCTCGTTGTCATCAATGTCGTCAGAAAATACGCTTGGGCTGTACCAATCAAGGATAAAACATCGAAAAACGTCGCCAAAGCATTTCAACAAATCTCATTAAAAAGTAACGATCGTACTACAATGTGTCTCCAAATGGATAAAAGTACAGAATTTGTAGGTCGTGAAATTCAATCTGTTTTACGAGAAAATGAAATTAAATACAAAGTAGCATGTAGCCCACAAACAAAGGCTGCAATAGCCGAACATTTTGTAAGAACGATTAAAGAAAGAATGTGTCTATACTTTACGCACATAAACAACCAACGCTTCGTAGACATTTTTCCAAGTATAATAGAGTCATACAATCGCACAAAACATTTGTCAACAAAGATGGCACCAGCTGATCTAACTGCACAATGTTGCGCGAGCACGAGACAACATAAAGCAACGTTATGACAAGCATATTTATCAAAATCCAAAGTACAACGTTGGAGATTTAGTTCGCATTAGTAAGACGAGAAGTGTCTTTGCCAAAGGTTAAAAAAGCGGTTGGACTTTAGAGTTGTTTAGAATTAAACGTATCTCTTGCACGCACGCGACAACCTCTAGTTTATTTTCTCAGAGATTTGACTGACGAAGACATTGATGGTTTCTTTTACGAGGAAGAGTTAAGCAAAATGCGGAAGGAATTGAACGAGAGCTTCTTCGAGATTGACAAGATATTAAAAAGTCAAGGTAAAGGACGCTCTATGGAATATTTTGTCAGCTGGAAGGAATATCCTGAAAAATTGAATTCCTGCTTGAAAGGTAATTATTTAAAAGATATAAAATGAAGGACGAATTTCACGTTGTGTTGCTTAGCAACAGTAGCATGCAGAATTATCCTGATAATACTACTGCGCACTACGTGACAAGATTACCTCAGCAAATTAGTTTGCAAGGTTAATGAAGTGTTGCTATAACAGAGGTTCAATTACTATTGACGTTTCAACATGCGATAAAAGATAACAAAAGAAAAATTACCGTAAAATGTATACCACAACTACACAATAATGTACACAGAGAAGGTCTTATGATTAATGTAGATAATTACATACGATCCGGTCTGTACACAAATATCGAAGAAATGATACAAGAAATCAATAGTTTCGATACCACACGAGGTCACGTGATTTTCAGTTTGGAAAGAGGCGATTAAGTATTGGCTTAGTTAGTCTGTTCGAAAACAGCGTGCAGTAAATACATGTATCACTATTTACTATTGTCCGAAAAATAACGCAAGATCTTGGGCTTTGAGAGGGCAACGATTCTTTTTTTGGAAAATAATGAAATTCGATCCATCCATCCAGAAAATCTCGCCAATGCTTTATCGTCAATGCTTATGATTTACAGTGACATCTGTGAACCATACATTGTAGGAGACGTTTAATCGCGTTTGTTGTGGGCGGTGTCGTTGGATCTTCAAGGTTGCGCGTACGGTTGCGTCAAAAATAAAATTTTCTTACCGCCTGTATGTATACCATTATTGTTTAACTCTTTTCACAACATCGATTTAAGGGGCCCGATTGGTGCCCCCATATAATTTGACTCTGGGATGCTGATGGTAACGCTTCACATGAAACGAATCGATTAAAAGTTATGGATCCCTACGAGGACTACTTTATTGCAGAAAGTAGTGGTGGTGATGTTGGAAGTTTTACCACAATTTATGGAAACTGTGGAGAAGGTGTTGGGTGCATTTACCTTGGGACCCTCTATCAACGAGGGCACGCCCTTCAAACAGCCCTTTGTTAAACAACAACCTATTTAAATGACGTCTTTTGAGTCGTCGTGAAGTACGTCTTTTGCGACGTCGTAATTGACGTCATATTGACGTCAATGTGATGTCATTCATGACGTCGTGGATGACGTATTTTGCGATGTCACAAATGACGTCATGATTGACGTCATAACTTGAGATAGGGTTACAGCCAGACTTTAAAACGAATAATTTATCAATGCGTCACGTCAAATAATGGTCGACTTTAGTGGTTAGATGGCGCCACTGACTACATATATTATACTTACACTCACTACTCGGACGCACCAATCGTCTCTCGGTATAGTTTATGCTGGTACGCTCAATCATCCATAAATCGCAATGGAGCTCGTAGTCGACATTCAGTATTTCAAAATGAAAAAAGACGTAACGGTGCCGAAAGAAGTTGCTATCATTGCTTTGAACAATGACTTTTCCGCACATTGGGTAGTGACACCTCCTTGTCGCTTGCAAAAATTGAGTAAGGAGACGCAACGACAAAATATTTGGTTGTCCCGACATCATCATGGACTTGATTTCTTTGAGAGTGAAGTACCTTTAAAAGCAATTTTTAAAATTTTGAATGATATTGGAAGAAGTGCAAGATAAATTTACGTCAGAGGTTGCGAAAAGTGATTCGATTTACATAAAATAGCTCTTTGTCAAGTAATAAATTTAAAATACGATTTTGACTGTTTACCTTTCAAAGATTTGTCATCGATAGTGTATTGTATGTATCACGCATTAAAACCAAATCATCAAAAATATCGGTGTGCCTTAAATAATGCTCATAAACTAAAATCTTGGCTCTGCGAACATAATGGATACCCTACAGCTACTGCAGATCCTGTCGCAAATCACAACGCATACCACCAGTGTGTTCCCAGCCGATCAGATCCCACGGGTGTGGACGAAACCGACAGCACTCGTCATTAACACTGATGATCACACAAAACCAGGTATGCATTGGGTTGCTATATACGTTTATGCACATTTCAATGGTTTAAATTTCGATAGCTATAGTATTCAACCTTATGTACCGCAGCACAGTAATCGATTTCGTAAAAATTGTAAGAAACTGTGTTGGAAAATCAAACAGTTACAAAGCATATCTGCAAACATATGTGGTCAGTTTTGTTTGATGTTTTTGTTTTACATGATCAACAGTTTGGGTTTCAAAAATTTCTCGACAATTTTTTTGCTGATTTGAAAAAGAATGATAAAGTTGACAGACGTTTTATTTTATTGAGATGTAGCAAAAAAAATTTAAGAAGCTTGGTGTCAGGTGGCAGTGGTTGTCTGGTAAAATGTTTGCAAAAAAGTTACTGTAAAATATCTTTGATGTAAGTATATCCATGAATATACTTGTAGTTTGCAGTCTGCGCATTCTTGAACATCTCGTGACAGAAACTAATGTTACATTATTATGAATTCCAAGTCTCTTTCGAGCTACAACTAGCATAAAAAAGTCGGATTAGTCGTTAGTCTCTGACTGCTCGTCATATCGTCAATACAATTGAACAGAAAAATGGAGTTACCGAAAAAGATGTTTGAGGAGTCGGTAGCAATCGATCTCTCAAGCGTAAAGCTGTATTAACAGTCACCTCCGCATATTTTTTGCAAGCTTTATGAGTTGGATACATCTTTTTGTAAAAAAGTCGTAGTTGGTCTGGAATGGGATTTCGAAGGGATTCCTTTCAAAATTTCGGATTGGAACAAATTCAAATCGGCGTTTACAGACATTGAAAAGTATTTTACTACGATCGACAGCAACTTGCAGGACATAATAATTTATGGCTTCAACAGGTCCCTAAAGTTTACAGTAAGTTATAACGACAAAGCTATTGAGCTTGAAGAAGGATGAAAACAAGGTGTGAGTGGTAGTATCGTGAGGCAATACTGTCGTAGTTTAGCTCTAAAAAGGTGACCTTTGATCATTTAAGCGAATTTACTGTCAAATGTATTGATTGTAATTTACGTGTACTGAGTGATTTGTCAGATTTGATGCCTACTGTTGTGCAGAAATTTGTATATTATATTTGAGAAAAAGGTAGTAATATGTATGAAGCGCAAATCGATTATTATAGACCCAATATTGTAAAAAAAATTGTAAGAGATATGAATGATTCAGATTTAGAGAGTGTGTATGAAAAAGTCGTGTCTATAGATCCGACGAAATGCGAATATTTAACGAAAGAATGTGTATACGATTTTATATACAATATTGCATCATTTCATACAATTGCACTTGTAGAGACTTTGAATTCTAAAATAAATTAATAAACGTATGTACCTTTGTTGTTACTTACAGAAAATTCACACCATATCCTTATAAATCACATTTTATTTTGATGTNTGCGATTTTAGATACAATATTGCGTCATTTCATACAATTGCACTTGTAGAGACTTTGAATTCTAAAAGAAATAATTAAACGTATGTACCTTTGTTGTCACTTACATAAAATTTACACCACATCTTTCTAAATCACATTTTATTTTGATGTCATCAAAAAAATTAAGAAATATTTTGGACCCTTTACATTGGAGAAACCTATTAATATTATAAAAAGAATTCTCATGTACTAAACGACAGGGAGAATTTTATATCTCTCTAGTAACTTAAAAATGGGGGAGCCCTCTCTCCACGCCTAAAGTTGGGAGGGGGAACTAACCATGGTGAGATCATGTTCTCCACCCCGCATGCCTCGTCTTTGCTCATCATGGAAACTTCCTACGTAGGTGGTGGGGGTTTGTTGTGACGGGCCATAGTGTTGCAGCAACTACTATAGATGATACTTATAATGATAATTATATTGGGTACCATATAATTTCATAGCCGTATTACATCATACATAGGTACCCAAGTCTACAGCACACACAGTCTACTGTTTATCAGTTTTACTTTAATTTATATTGAAATCACCCAACTAAGGATAATTTGAGGTTATGCTCTTCTAACGTCTCTATCAGAACGTCTTTTTAAGTTTATTTTTTTACAAAAAACTTGAAAACCTCGTTATTTTTGGCCTACTTCGCTATTTGAATGATTTAACGTTTTTTATAGTTTTTGATGAACAGGTTGTTACATTATAGATTTTCAATATTTTACTTACGTTCACTACCATCTTGTAAACGTGCGGTGTTCAAAATTTTTTATAGTCTTTAAATTTATACAACGTATGACTATATTATAATCTAAAAAGGTCTTGTGTCCCTTTATGTAAATCTTATGTAGCAAAGTCTTCCCGGCTAAAAATTGATAATGTCACGTTAATTATTACGTGATAAATAGCGTGATTTTTGAAATATCACGTGATTATTTGCGTGATTTATAACGAGCTTCGTTACAATTCGATAACGTCACGTAATAAATAACGTAATTTTTTTTGGTCAGGTTATATGTTAAGGGTCCGAACTTGCTGCTACTTTTACTTTCGATTAACTGTAGATTAGATCCATGTTTTCACATACACACTCTTAAATAAAAACACACAATTCCTTGCAAACCTTGCACTTGATACTGTCAGTATATAATACACTAGTTATTGTTAGTAATAAGTAGTATTTCTGGACTTGGATGTGTGTATACATATAAATGAATGTGTATATATTTTATATCTCGTCTTTATCTCAATGTCAATACTTCCATAATAATATTGAAAAGACAAAGCAATACTACAAGCAACTGATGTAATAACATATATTAGCCGCAACAGGAGCTAGTTGAAACCGTATTACAGCGACATTAAAATTTTCAATTACAGTAGATGAGCAAACTCTTACACACGCGTGTACATATACACACATATGTGTATCTTCCTATTTAATATACTGATTTATGTGGGAAATTTCATCCAAACCTCTTTACAGCCCCTCACTGGCCCCACCACATATTTATAAACATTTCTCAGTCCCCCTCATAAGGTATGGTAAAGTTCTTTTATCTTTTTCTCAGTCGTTTTGACACATCGAATTTTTTGTCAAAATCCTAAGGCTGTGATTCTAGTAGCTTAAAGGCTTGGCAACACATGCTCTAAGTAAAAGATCCAACTTTCACTTACTTAGCTTGTACCTCTAAAAACTAATTTCTTACGTGTGTATTTTAAACCACTGTATCTAAAGGTTCAAAAGGCAAGTAAAGTAAGACGTCCCATTGCTGTGTAAGAGATTCATTTTCAATAAATGTGTCACCTACCTACTGTCATATGTACATCATAATTTTCTATATTGTACAGTTTTTTGTGTGGGCAACACACATCCACATAGCCCCCCCCCCCCCATAGATTTCCTTTCATCCCACACAAAATAAGGTAAAATTTCGTCAGTTTCTCTCTCATTTAGATTTTTTTCTATTTTGTCTACAACAGCCCTCCAGTGACCGCTACATACCCTCTACAATCTCTACAAGGTCTTTCATGACCCTCTACAGCCTTTATACCATATTTTCAGAGTCTAACGAAAACTTTACTAACCATTATAGACCCTTACACCTACCCACATATATATATCGATACACATTGCTTAATTTTAAAATTTTATTTATTAGCACGCTACAATAAGACAAGAACTTTTAAAAAAGCTTGTATATATATGTAATTCTGCCGTAACTTGCTCAGATTGACTTGAACAATTGTTTAAAAAGAAGTTGGTTAAAAAAAATTTTTTTTCATGGTATTTCTACTGTACACAACATCAGTAACAAATATCTAAAGCAATGCAATTACGAAATTTTCTGGTCAAAACTTATACAAAATTTCATAAAAGTCAACTATTATTTATAAAATCCCTATAACTTTCCATTGGGGGCATAAAATTACGGCACTTTGAGGTGAGATAGGGTTGGAATGGAAAAGCTCAAAATCGAATTTATAATTTGTCGTGCTCGTATGATTCATAGACGTATTACAATGACCTGTCTACCCATACTTTATTTACTAGCTTCAAATGAAATAAGAAACTGAAGTTTGCGTACCTGCACACGCACACCAAGTGGTCGTTGCATTGGAGTCGGAACGGAATAAAATGTTTGTATACGTGAAATGTGCCAAAAAATGAGTTTGGCTGTTCAAGAGGTACCAACTTCTGACACTGCTGTCTTAGAGACTTGTTTATTTCAGTCCTATACTTCAAAAAGTCACGGTTGGTTAGCATTTCCAATTAAAAAAATACTCGTTTGAACTGATTTTGTTAAGACCGCGATTATGGTGCAAATGTGCGGAAAAAATATATGCTGTGAAAACTCACTCGTCATTGTCGATTTTTGGTGTAACTAAGATACAAATCTAATCCCCTAAAGCTAGAGTATATAATGCTTACACGCCCAAGTGGCAGATAAGCCTCATTTTTTACTGGTAAAAACTTTTATGAGCGAAATTAAGTTGCGGACATGGGTCGGAATGGAAAATTCGACTCTAAATGATCAATTCTCTTAATGAAGGCTTCAATACATCGTTATAAGACAATATTTCAAGTGAAGTCAACGACATTTAACACAATTTAACTTTTTTAAAGTTTTGGATTTTGTTACGGCACGAGAGTACGAGTGCCAGACACGATCTAAGCAAGTTATGGCAGAATCGCCCATATTTGTGTGTGTGTGAGTGTGTGTGTGTGTGTGTGTGAAAGAGAGAGATAGAGAGAAAGAGTTGTAAGACGAAATTCAGTCTCCAATATCTCCTTGACATCTCCCCACTCCTCAAAATTTTGGAATATCTTTCAAGCCCCCCTTAAAATAAGGTAAAAATCTTGATATTTTTACCATATTTTAACCCAATAAAAATTGTCCCATTCTATTCCAGACCCCCCTCACCTGTCCTCATCCTCCACTCATAATTTTGTGCCCTTCCCTTTCCGAACTCCCCGTTCGGCTACCCACTATGATTCAAGTATATCTGACAAATATTATTATGTTTATTCAGTTATATTAACAAAATTTTACATATACTTGATTAACATGTTTAATGAGTAACAATAGATGTGAAAATAATATGTATAAAATAAGAAATAGTAATAAGAAAATTTTAGTTTGTGAACCACTGATGGTACCATATAATCCATCCTGCTGCGTACTATTTACAGGGTACAGCAATTGTCTTAAGTACACCCAAACTTTTATCAAGTCTTACAAAAAGATATTTTTTAAGAAACTATTTAACTCACTTAACTGACTAGATGTTGACTTTCCTTCGAAAAGTTTTGTAATTAATAGAACTATAAAGTATTTATTTTTACAAAAACATTTTTGCCTCACACTGTAATTCAAGTATTAAATTTTATCCAACAAATCTTATTTTATATTTATTGAGTTTAAAAATATAGTTACAAATTTAAGTCTAGTTAGGATTTACATTCCAAAAACAAGATACATTTTTTGTTTTAATTTAAAATAATCAAAGTATGAAGTATATTTTTAATTATATTCATAAAGAAGGAGATAGAGCATTATATATAATAATGAAAACAGTATGTTTACTGAATATAGTGATATAATGTCGCCTAAGAGTGTCTTTTTTTCAAATTGATTGTAAATCAGGTGAGTGCATGGAGCTGAATCTTTTAAGAGTTTAAAAACAGTTAATAACATACATTACAGTACAATAAGAGATATTTCTATTACTGTAAGCGTAGTTGAATACGACTCTCAAATATATAAAATATTTAAGTAAGCTTCTAACGCTATGCTGCCATACTAACTGGGAAATTTTGTCGCATGGTTTTTAGTATTTGAAGACATTTTTGGTAAGACTATTTGGAAACCATTCCGAAAAATTTTTATTGGAGGTTTAAAAACCATAAGAAAATAATGCATTATTACATTTAAATAAAATCTTAAAATTTAAAGAAACATCTTATGAATATTATGGATTACCAGAACCAAATAAAATTATAACAGCTGAAAATATTGAGGATAATGAAACTTTAATTAATTTAAAAACACATATTAAGGATTTATTTGTTAAACTGAATAGTGATCAAAAAAAAATTTTTAATGAATTTATTAACAGTAACACAAAATCATTTTTTATTGATGGTCCAGGAGGTTTTGAAAAAACGTTTTTTTATAAAACGTTAGTTTTTTATTTTTTGTTAAGAAGCAAACAGGTTTTATCTACAGCTTGGACGAGAATTGCATCAATGTTATTACCTAAACAGATGGCAAGGCATAGAACACTCGATTATCATTTGACTTAAATAACATTGTAAGTTAATTTTTGAGGTTTAGTGCATAAGCACACTATCAGTAAGAGCTAATTTAGGAGTGAGAATAAAAACTCCAAAGTCAGGTGTTAGTTTGAGCAACGTTTCGTTGGTCTTAACGCCAACCTCATCAGGCTCACTTGATTAACAGAAAAAACACAACAAATTTCATAAATTACATTGCAGGGCCAATGTTTAGAAATATCTACATTAATGCAAAATTAACTATAAGTAAGTAGTCACGAATAAAATAGTAATATAAATAATTTTAAAATTGAACAATTACTCACGTCTATATCGTTAAGACGATCGTTACAGACTGTTGGACGCCTCGAACGAATAACGTAAGTGTCAAACATGTGTGCATTTACGCATATACATAAAAACAGTAAATGTACGCTTCTTACGAATATAGATAACAGCAGTACATAACTACATTGTATTATTTAGAAAGATTACTTATAAAATCTTTATATATGTTATTGAGAAGTAAGGTATCTTCTTTCTCATTAATTGTGTGTTTAGTATATCTCTTTGTTTTGCCTACATATGATGCAGAGCAAGAATCATATGCAAAATGATCCACAACATTAGTTTGATCGAGCTTATCAATCTTGTCTTTCCCAAAAATGATAACACTGTCCAATTTATTTTGAATAACAGGGTAAATTTGTATATTTAATTTTTTGAAAATTTTTGAACAAAATTTAAAGAATAATGGGTTATATGGAAAGTAAATTTTTATTTCATCACGTAGATTTTCATTGAGTAGGTTGTTATTATCATTATTAGTATTTTTTATTTGGTGAAGTCTTTTCTTGATATATTTTTGAATGAAAAGTTTAGTATAGTCATTATCACGTAAAATTCTTTTTTCCATGAGAATATTCTTCCTGTGGTATAATTTATCAGACGAGCTATTCTTTTGTCTGATAAATTATACCACAGGAAGAATATTCTCATGGCAAAAAGAATTTTACGTGATAATGACTATACTAAACTTTTCATACAAAAATATATCAAGAAAAGATTTGATGGTCTTGCGTTTAAAACCATAAATTTTTTTTTTGTTTTTCTGTTTTTACAAATTTTTCATTAAATAAATTCATGGCATTCAATACTGGAGAAGATTCAAGAAGGCTAGAGAGAAGTGAAGAGGTGTAGAGAGCACTAAAGAGGATTAAAAAAGGAATAATGTATCATTCCAGTGAAAAGTCAAAAGAATGAGAATTAATTACTTCTAAGTATTAAAAGTAATAGTTCCAAAATTAATTTCATTTTTTTTCACCTTCAATCGCTGAAGTCCGAACAACAATCCCCACGAATCCATTGCGCTCTTTTAGTAACCTTGTATTAATCTAACTAGTAAATGAAAGCTGAAGCTTCCAATCTCCTGTAACCCATTGTGCGTGCTCGACTGCATTATTCATTTTTTTCTTATTGAATGAATAAATAAAACTCCAATCCTTAGTAATCTAATGCATTCACATACCAGAATTTATCATGAATTTAGTTACAAAGAAAAACCCAAGTGATCGATCTTTGTTAACCTGGTGCCCTTGACTTCTATACTTTTGTTTATCAAATCAATAAACACAAACCCAAATCATTAATCTCTAGTGTCACAACATGCTCACATTCATATATTTTTATTTGAATCGAATCAAACCAAAACTCCATTCTTAGTAATCCAAGGAAACCGTACTTATGAAAACAATTTATTCATTACTTTAGCCAAATCCTAAAGAAGACGTGAAAGTACTATGGAGTTAGTCAAAGCTATAAGAACTTAGCAATGTAACGTACTTCAAAGCTTTTTTTTATCAACCAGAAAAAATTTTTAATTGAACAACCAAGTATTACTTGGATGAAATTAAATTCATCCATGAATTAAAATCTAACTGTCCAGAAAAAGAGGATGTGGATGATATGTGGATTGTATGTTTCTTTTATATAAATGTGTGTGTGTTTCTCTCTGTGTGTGTGTGTGTGTTTACAAAAGAAATAAAGTATATACTTTTTAATCAGAGAACATAATTATTACCAGTCCAAAAAAAAGGATGCCAAACGAGTTCATGATTAATTCAGACATGAAAGCGCATTAAGTTTCTGGGGGTTATTTGCTTAGGATTTTATTTATTAATTAACAAGAGAAAATTTTTTTTCTAGTGCTTGGTGGCATAGGCTTTAATGATTTATTTAATGTTTAGAACGTTGTATGTACGTTTATTATGTTCTTAAATTGTAGTTGAATTTTTAAATGTGTTCTTAAACGCAATAAAAATTTACTAATTATTTTTTTTCACTGTAACTTTACGATCATTTTTTTTTTTTGTACTGTGCAGCCTTTGTTTTTTACGTATCATCAACTCACTTTTCATTATATTGTAAAAAAAAAAAAGTTTACCACATTATGCTAATTAAACTGTTTTTAATTTTATTTAATGGTCTTCTTAGGATGTACTACATTTTTTGATGAATTTTTTCTATGATACACATGCACACCAATGTAGACGTGTTAGCTCTCTACCCTGGAATAAATTTTTATGAAACTTTTGTTTTTATGCTAGAGGTGTTTGAAAATTGTGGAGTATTGATGGTTTTTTTAAAATATATACATTTGTATTATTATTCTATGTAACAAAATATTTTTCCAGCTAACAAACTATAAAGAACTCATTATGTACAAGCAAAAACTTACAGTCATATTAAAAAAACAATGATTTTCAACGTTTAATGTAGTATTCACGTTGAATTTGTTTAAGAGAGGGTGCACGGTATAACAAAAAGAAAATTATAACATGCTGAAAGTGCATTGAATAGATTAGAGTATTAATTCTGTACTAAATAGCTTTAAAATATTTATTGAAAAAATAAAAAACACTTTTTTGCATAAACCAATAGCATTGTCGTATTTAGATGTATTTAAATATAAAATCACCGAAAAATACAAAAACACTAAAAGTAAAATAATAGTGGTTTTTATACTATAAGCACAATGTAAAGAAATCTCGCCCAGAGGGCCTATCCTTTTTTTTGTACATTTAATTTATTCATAGAATTCACTTATCAAATTAATAAAAACTGCTGATAAATTATCGCATTGTGTCTTTGAAAGTTGTCTGCTTAAAGTTTCATCTGTTTATTAAATAATTAAAAGTTTGAACGAGCAAATACGTTAGATTTCTGGAAATAATTAGCTTTGATTCTTAATGTTCATAGGTCAAATGAATTGTAGAAGTAAGCAAGCTAGTTAATTTGTTTTGAAAAGGGGTTTACAAAAAAATTACTTTTTTTATGAAAAGCAATAAAATTTTAGATCAATGGATTATGAGTAATTTAGTAATTCGTTTCAATGATTTCAGGCTGTGTCTATTGGTTCTTCGAGTTTCTGACATTCAAACGACGTGCAAGTGTTCGGCCAATCAGAGGCCATCAATACAGTAGTATGTGAAAGTTCTATAAAATATTTACACTTCCCTTTATTCACCCTCTGTCTACCAGTATGCTTAGTACTGTTATATATATAGTAACTAGCGGCCTCCCCGTCTTGACTTCACTTGAGACTTACTAAATAGAACACCGTAGTGTGTTGACATATAATGTAAAAAGTTTTAAGTCAAAAATTGTACATCGATTTCTAACATTTGTTAGAACAAGAATCTTCTTATGAAAAAGATATTTGTTCAAAATCCATACAGTTGATTTGGTCAAGTAAATAGCCGTAAGAAGTGAAAAAAATTTAATTATGCTGAAAAGTACCGTTCATTCCTTATGCGATGAAATAATCGCTGGCCCTAAAAGGCCGTTGATTCGCAGTTTCTCCCGTACAATCTAAGAACAGGGCTATTTTTTTAATCTGTAAAGATTTAAAACTCACAAAAAATATGTATTTGAAAAAAATTTTTTTCTCTTATCTCACAACTTTATTACCACAGCAACAAAGTCTTGGAGCTGAATCTCTACATTTTTTATCGCTACAAAAATACAAATACATATTTTACCTATTTAAAAATCTGGAAGATTCAAGAGATTACAATGCGGGTTATAGTGAAAAGCTTATCTCTCACCTAATAAATTTATCAATTTTTATGCTGTTTTAATCTCGATAAATGTTCAGTGTCATTTTTTTGACACCTAAAATTGTATTTATTAGATGCATTTTAAGTATTTCTTCCAATTCAGCTTCTTGCTACTTTTGGCATTGTTAAGATTTTTGTGAGCCTTGAAAGCTATTTTTTCAACTTTATGAGATTGTTATATATTTGTCGGCAAGGTAGTTCGAAGTCTGATGACCCTGAAAAGGCTCGGTAAGCTTCTAAAGTAAGCTCTTTCTTAACTAGAGTTTCCAGTAAACGTGATTGCCTCTACATCTCAAGGTGATTTTCTCTGACCTACTATTGTAGCACCACACTGTTTGATAGAAAAACTACAACGTTTGAAAAATTTGGAGCTAGTTGCAGAGCTTTTTCCCAACGTTTCCTAGTATAACATCGAAGACGTTGGTGTCTAAAGCACCTTCTTTTTTTGCAGACTCAGTTGTTTTGGTGATCTAAGGTTGAGAGATTGGTTCGTGACGCTTGCCCGTTGGAGACTGTCCCGTTGGCTCAAATTTATTTTTCCTTCATAGCTGTTAGGTTCTCTCAGCGCAGACCTTGAAAAGGATCGGTGATTTCTGGTTGTATGTTTAGAGTCAAGAGGGTTTAATACAGGGTCGTCAGTCACTGGGGGTTACCAGCTTTGCAACGAACAACTCCTATCGTGACGTCTGCCAGTGAATGACTGACTTGATTTAATAGAGGCCGGCTTTACATAGTCTTTTAGTCGATAAATCGTTTCTGGAAATGGTAGTAAAAATGTGTTCGTAGCGAAGGTAGTTTAAAATTAGGTGGCCCTTAAAAGAACCGATAAGATTGATGGTTTAGTAGGGAACGTTAATTCTTATAATGGTCCTGAAAAGGGTCAGTGGAGAAATTTCCAGTTATTCCTTATGATTATTGTTGATGATGAAGAGACAGCTGCAGGTAGCTTGACTCTTATCTTTGGAGTCTCTGTGTACGGAGACCGTACTGGAGGAAGGTACAACGCTGACCAAAGAATATCTCGTCTTTAGGTCGTTCTTTGGACAACCAACTGCTCATCGTTAGTCAGAAAAGTGGTCCTGGAGGATACTTTCTCTGTAGGTATGCGATGGGGACGATCACTATGAAGGAGGCCGTTGTGGCTACCCATACTTTTCAGGGCTGTCTTCCCCGGCTTGCATTTGAAGTAGAAAATTCTCTGACGGTATCAAGCTGGATGGTTAAACAGCCAGAAAACTCTGAAGTGTTAGAGCAGGTTGTGCTTTGGCTAGACACATCTCCGGGTATTCCCCCAGAGACGTTGACTTTTCGAACGCCTATTTTTCCATGGCACTCGGTTGTCTTGGTAATCCGGGATAAAAACCGATTTATTACGCTTGCCTGTAAAAAAGAGTGTTATTGGTAGCCGGGATGCCCAGCTGCACGACTAACTACTTTGTTCTTGATGTACTCCCAATGAACTACTACGGTAATCGACAACGCGATAGGGCATGTTATGATCACTCGTCACTATCTTTAATTGTGGATGGCTTCAATTTTACATCGACGGTACCTGGTGGATCCTACTGAAGTAAAGCACAAAGCTTGCTTATTTAAGCAAATTTTTGAACTTATTTATCAGTATTATTAATTTTCAAGAAAAAAACTATGCAAAAAAAGTTTTGGAATCATCAAGTATCAGTGTGCGAAATTTCAGCAAAATCGGTTTAGTAGTTCTCGTGGTTAATGATTACAACGGTTTTAGCGACTTTGCTTTATATATTAGTAAGATGGAGCCGCCTTGAATAACATTTAAGTTTAAAATAGATCTTAGTTAAATCACAAGAAAAAAAATACTGTTGGATCGAATCTTTACAGTCCCTGCTAGTAAACTTTAGCTGTTTTTCATCGATAAGTATTTTAATGGAAGGGCTGATTTGTAGAGGGTCAAACCTCCACTAGTTAAATATAGCACTATACTTGCAATTAAATTAATAAATATTTTATTGATAAAAAGTCATTCTGTAATCATAGATACTTCAGAAACAGTCGTACATTGTTACAGGAAGACAAGACAATGGTCTTGCGTGTATGCCTACAGACAGTTGAAACAGAACTTAACTATAGATGGCATGTAGAGCTGTCAATCGTGATTTTACATACAGATACTTAGAGACTAGTACAGGCACGAGTATCACATAGTAGCGTCCTGTTGATACTTATAATTCATTACTCTCTCTAATATCGTGAGGCGTAAATCATAATATCTGGATTTACAAAAGGTATCAAGAGTAATTTTCGTGCATATGTATGAGTGATTAAAACAAAAGATTTTCAATCTTGACGGTCTTCTTGCAGTCTTCCAGCTAATTATTAATTCCTCTCTAAAACATTGAAGAAACCTTGATTAGTCATATTTAATTTTTAAGTATAGAACTAGTAGTTGACTAAATTTAGCAGTTATTCAGTATTTTATCAGTCTTAGTTTCCAGCAGTTTGATTAGTAAGGTTTTGGTGAAAATGTTGAAAGTCTTTTCTTTAGATGTGATCCACTTGGTTTTGATAAATTTATACTTATCCAAAGCTCACGCACCGATAACATGTGGCTGAGTTTGCTTACTCCATAGAACTTTGCACTCGCTTCGGCTGCTTTATCATGATACCAGGATGTTACAGGACAAAAATTACTGTTTAATACAGTCGTTAAAGTACTTCTTAAAGCCATGAGTTCCTAACACGCCATACTTATAGTTATGTACTCAGCCTGATTTATAGATAAGGCAACATACATTTGCTTCTGTGTTTTTTAAGATATCAAATCACTAAACAGTAGTATCATTAAGAATCCTTAGAGTCTGTATAACTTGCATCAGAGGAAGTGGCCATGTAATCAATCTTTCCTTCGAAGATCAGTACTCACTTTCATGTCCCATTTAGATAGCAGAGTGCTCTTTTTACTATCTGCCAGTTTTTCTCCGTAGGGTCGGTCTGATGTTGACTAAACACGTTTACTGTATACGAGGTGTCACGTCGTCGTACGCTGTTATCCAAATGTAGCAAATTTTTAACAGCTCCTCGATATGGAATCTTTTCTAGTTTTTTTGTACTGCGTTCTTTGTTATTAATTTCTTATTTATCTCTCAGCTGTAAGTTCATGAGTAGCCCGGTCACCACGGGGATCTTGCGCTTCGAAGCGTTTTGAAAGCCAAATCCTTACAGTATTTTTACAATACAATTTTTTGTGTTAATTTTAATTTTGCTTTTTTTCTTTAAATATGCATTTCCAGAAAACTCTTTAGTTATTTGAAAGTCATTCTTAAATTTATTTTTTACTTCCATCAGTTTTTTGTCACAGTTACTGGTGTTAAGAATGTCGTCGAAGTATAAAATCAAGATTAAAAATTTATTTTCGCATCCCCAGTAAAAAAGGCGAGGTTTATTAAGATGTTTAAGCAATCTAACTTTAGTTGAAGCATTTAAAAAACGCACATACCAGTGTTTAAGAAAGACTTTAAGACTACAGAACGAGCTTTTTAGCCTGCTCACCTAAGTTTTTCTTAATTTTTGGGCACTATGGACACTATCTTGTATGTTTAACTTATCATTCAAAGTGCCGTTCACCAATGCCGTCTTCATATTCAGTGTTTCGTGTTTCAAGATTGAATTTATTTATTACTGACAGAAAAGCTACTATTACTACTAGCTCAGAGACTGAAGCATAAATTTTTAGCAGGTCATATTTGTTTCTGTCTCTGAATTCATGGATTACTAATCTAGCTTTGTATTTCACATCTCCCTAACAGTCTTTTTCCCTTTTCAGAATCCATTGAGAGTCAATAATGTTTGGCTTTCTGCCTTTACTATCAGTCAATGACATGTCAACAACTTTCAATTATTTATTAGAATTCATTGATTTCAGTTCTTACTTTACTACATTTTGTTATTCTAAGATAGTTTCACATTTCATAGTTTCCTAATAGTTGGTTGGAGGCTTGTAAATCTTAGCTAGTTCCACGTAGTACAATTCATCTTGAGACGGAGCTAAAGTTCAGTCTTTTACCTCTTCCTTAGATCCTGTTATTCCAAGTTGGTGTATTATTGTTCATGTCATTTATTACTAGCAGACTTAAAAAAATTGTGTCGTGTATTTATTTCTTTCATTTCTCCGATTGATTTTTAACATGTTTTTAATGTTTGATTTTTATGACAGTCATCATCATCTTTCCAATAACCAATAACCAAATAATCCGATAACTTATTCCTTCGTTCTTGAACTCTCTCCGATTTCATTATTGAATTTTAGAAGCCAGCTGTCATTATAAGTTTTCATAGAAACTAGTTTCCAATTAAATATATCAGTCTTTAAATATCTGTCTGTATACACCCGTCTATTGTTGAATCTCACATCTTTGCTTAACATTTCTATCCTTATGCTTCATGAGAATAATATCTGTGATTGTGTCGTCTACCAAAATGATCTGTTAAGGTACCAACCTTAATTGTAGTTCTGAATTTCTCTGCATTTTTATGTAATCTAGAAAGCCAAATCATTTAACTTTATTGACAGTGATTTTTTTTTGTTTGGTTAAGCATGCAAAATTCCTAGTTAATTTGACTTAAAGGCGTCCTATAACATAAATAGGTGATCACTCTCATATGGGAGCTTTTAATTAAGCAAGTAGGCTCTCGTTTATTTGTTATTAATAGGTTGAAACGCTCAGCTGTACCGTTGTTTTCTATCCTATCGAAATCGGCTAGTTGCGGCTCAGCCCTAAGTCTTTTTAACGGCTCGAAAATGTAGCGTTCTGTGAACTCGGAGCTTTGATGAGACATAAGATATCAAACCTTAGCATCGTAGCTTAGGAGATTTCTAGCACTTTCCACCAAATTTTCAAAGTACGCCCCTGCATTATTTTTAGCTTTCATGAGATAAGCCATAGCTAACTCCAAATAATCATCTACAAATACAGACACACATCTGTAGCGTTTAGAGTCAGACGATGGGCTTATGGGACCCATGATGTCAGAGTGAATAATCTAAAAAAGAGCCAAGGCCCTTGTTCGCACAATCTTAGGTGGAAGCTTATAAAAATTTAGTCATCAGGTACACTTTAAAACTTGAAATGGTATGATTCAACAAGAAGTTCTTAGTTTTTCTTGTCCAAAATTCATTTTGCAACATGTTCTAGCCAAGTATGCCACAACATTGCTTTGTTGATTGAGTATGTACTTTCAAACGTAACAAAGCGCAATAAAACTTTAATCATAAATGGAAAAAAAATGTTTTTTTCACGTCTACTAGTTTTAAACAGTTGATTCTATTCGTTTCTATTTTATAATAGTTGCATATTTACAGCCTCTTAATGCAATTTGCAACTGAAGTTAGGGTGCCACACCTGCCCTCCCCTCCCGTATTATGAAATAACAATTCAAGAGTACCAACAACATTTTTCTGACAAGTGCGATCAAGGTTTTGTGTCAGTAATGATGCAAACAGGCATTAGCAATAAAAGAAACACTAACTGCAAGTTAAACTGTGACTTATAAGTTTTATAACTTCTCAATCAATTTTTTCAAAAATTTTACGAATAATTTTAAATAAAATGAAGCAGATTGTTAATTACAATTTTAAAAGTGGTATACATTATTGTAAATTGACAATCAATTTGCGAATAATCTATTAATCTTACTAATATATAAAGCAAAGTCGCTAAAACCGTTGTTATCGCTAACCACGAAAACTACTGAACCGCTTTTGCTGACATTTTGCACACTGATTCATTATACTTCCTAGATGGTTTTAGTATAGTTTTTATCTTAAAAAATTTAATAACAATAGCAATAAATGAGCTTAAAGTTTTGCGAAAATACACCAGCTTTTCACTTTAAATCAGTAAAATCCGCTAGGTGGCGTCGACATAAAATCGAGGCTACCTGCAACAGAATTAAATAAGTCTGGTTATAATACGCCGGTGCGTCTCGATATTTGATACAGTCGTGCTTCAGCAGTCAGACAAGCCGCATAGACAATAGAGAATATAGTCTTAAAGCTGGATATCCCGGTTACGGACGACACTCTTCTGCAAGGGGGAAGGGACCTAGGTGTCCATTCACCCTGATTCTCGACGAGTGCAATCAAATAAAAAAAAATTAATTCCAACCGATGCCGTCTCTGCCTCAATACCCGGAGACATAATATCTAGCCAGAGCACAATCTGCACCAACTCTTCAAAGTTGTGTGGCAGTCCCAGCATCCAGCCTGGTACAGTCAGAGAATTTGTGGCTACAAATGTAAGCCAGGGAAAACAGCTCTGAACAGCACGGGCAGCCACAACTGCTACCTTCTTAGTCGTCGCGTCCCCAACGCGCTTACCCTCATGTTCCCGTCTAACGATGAGCGGTTGGTTATCCGGGGAACCACCCGAGACGAGATATTCTTTGGTCAGCAGCGTACCTTCTTCCATCACAGTCTCCGTACATCGAGACTCCCAGGGTAAGAATCAAGCAACCGTAGCCAGCTCTTCATCATCAGGAATAAGAATAGCCTGGAAGTTTCACCACTGGCACTCTTTAGCACCATTATAAGTATTTGCGTTCCCTACTTGACCATCAATTTCATCGGTTCTTTTTAGGATCCACCTAAGTGTAAAACTACCTTGCCAACAACTACATTTTTATTACCATTTCCGGAAGCGATTCGTCGACTAAAGGACTATATTAACTAAAGACGGGCACTATTAAACCAAGTCAGCCATTCACTAGCAGACGTCACCTGCGGAGTTGTTCTTCGCAAGGCTGGACAACCCGGTGACCGACGACCCCATACTACCCCCTCGACTCTAATCATTCAACCAGGAATCATTGATCCTCTCCAAGGTCTGCGCTGGGAAAACCTATAACAGCTATGAAGGAAAAAAACTTGAGCCAACGGGACAGCCTCCACTGGACAAGTATCACTAACCAATCTTCCCATCTAAGATCACCAAAACAACTGAATCTACAAATAAAAAAGGTGCTTTAGACACCAACGTCTTCGACGTTATACTGGAAGACGTTGGAAAAGAGCACTACAACTAGCCCCAAAGCTTCGGACTTCGTAATTTTTCTCCAAATCAGTCTGGGTCTTCAACAGCAAGTCAGAGATCGCCCTGAGGTATCCAGGCAGTCACAATTGCTGTTAACTGCAGTCAAGAAAGAGTTAACTTAAGAAGCTCACCGGTCTTTTTTAGGGCCATCGGACGTCAAACTACCTTGCGAACAAATATATTAGAACTTAACAAAGTTGACAGAAAACAGCTTTTAGGGGTCACAAAAATTTTAAGCATGCCAAAAGTCGCAAGAGGGTGAATTGGAAAAAAAACTTCAAGTGTATATAATAAACACAATTTTACTTAGGCGTCAAGAAACTGACGCAGAAAATTTATCGAGATTGAAACAGTAGCATCAAAATCGACAACTAAAGAATCCATTACGTGAGAGATCAGCTTTTCTTTGTACCTTCACAGCAATCTCTGAAATCTTTAAAGATCCTACTTCAGATTTTTGAATGAGTAGAAAATGTATTTGTGTTTTTGTGGCAATAAAAATGTAGGGTTTAAGGTCCAGGACTTTGTTGCTCTGGTAATAAAGTTGTGAGATATGAGGAAAAAAATTTTTTTTTAACATAAATTTTTTGGGGGTTTAAGATCTTAACAGCTTTAAAAAATAGCCCTTTTCGTGAATTACACGGGAGAAACTGTAAATCAACGGCTTCTTATGGCCACCGATTATTTTATGGCATAAAGAACGCATGGTACTTGTCAGCATAATTATTTTTTTGAATTTTTACACCTTATTATTTGACCAAATAAGTTATATGGATTCCGAAAAAATTTGTTTTTAACAAAAAGATTTTTGTTCTGAGATGTATTAGAAATATGTGTAAAATTTCTAACTAAAATTGTTTCTTATTACATGTCAACACACTACGGTGTTTTATTTAGTAAGTCTCGGGCGAAACCGAGACGGGGGGCTGCTAGTTCATACATAAAACTCAATTTTTTGCCAACACGTATACATATGACGTACAATTTTAATACATAGATGAATTCTAAAAAGGAGACTGGCCACATTACATGTCAGCATATTATGAAAGATGCACTTTAAAGCTGAAACACACACATACACATGTAGAAAACCAAGTTAACTGCCCCAGCGCCACTGTGGACAGCCAACCCGAGCGTAGAAAACGACGTTTCAACTCGTTTTCTCGGTCTCCAAGTGTTAATAAAATAATTATCAAAACACATGCTATTACGTATTTTTTCCTCTCCACTGGTAGCATCCATTTTCCGAAGTTTTGCCTTTATAACTTCGAAAAATGCAAAATCTCAAAACGTTATACCTTACAAGAATTTTATAAAAAAAAATATATTATAATAAATATCAATAAAATGTTTACACTTTCATAATAAATGTATGTAATAATAAAAACACTGATGCTTTACTTAGTGTTTGGTTTTTTTTTAGATATGACTGACGAAGTTACACTCGGTATACGTACTTTTGATTTCGGAAGATATCATACTAATTACTTAAAAACGTTCTCTCAATTATTAATTTATTATATTTTATGGGGATCAACTCAATATAATTCAAAGTTCCTGCAATTATTATTGGATTAGAAATGTTTTTTCTCAGTTTTGAGGCATTTTCTTTATATTCACTTGTGCAATTAGAAAAAACTTCCGTTATTTTTTACAGTGATTCTCTACCCAGTTAGAAAGATCATCCACCGTTCAAATTTAATTGCCTGCCAGGAATTGCAAGCTTTACCTTCTAGTACCACGTTTTATATTTGCTTCTATCCACGGGCTCCCTTTCCGTAAGCGGTCGTGTGGAAATGCCACTTGGTTGAAATTCCAAAATCTTTTTCGTGATTTAAAAGAATATGGAAATTAGCTTTGTTTTTAAATTGTTGTGATGCACCATCATTTACATAATGTATTTTTTTTGTTTTTTTTTGGATAAAATTATTTTTTTTAACTGTCAACAATGCTTATTTGATAAAAGAATACGGCAATCCTGTCATGTGAAAGGTTATCAGATATCACTGCCAGGCTTGTATGCTTAATTTCGTTATTTCTCTTGTAATACAAAATACACGTAAATATCCTCACTTGGTTATTATTCCAGTGGAATGAGTGGGCTAAATTCTAAACCATGAACGGGTAATTCTCCGCGAAATCGAAGCTAAGTATAAAATCACCATCGAGTAAATTATTTTTTAAGTTTTTTACAAATGAAGGTTTTTTTTAGAAAAATTATATATTTTCAGCTTTAATACTTTCTCGCCAAGTAAATCCAAATATCCACGAATTTTCAATGTATTCAATGTTATCGGGCACCCATCAATTTGCTCCCATAATTCATAACTTACTTCAAAAATACCTTCAGCTCCTAATGAATCTGATAGTAAACTTCATAGTTTTCTGAACTTAGGATAATCCAAACGATTTCCTAAAAAACAATTCTCTGGAGGATTATCGCAAAAAATAGTGTCCATACAGTCCGTAAAATTTGTAAGAGATGTGTCCGTGAGTTAAGTCCATCATTATAAATTAATTGCAGCAAGCATCAGTTGCACATTTACGTGATGTACGCATATGCAAACATTGTGTACACCACTACTTCCAGCTAAAATACGATGTGGAGGCCTGAGCTGTACAAATTTCTTGAGATCTACTTTGACGTTTTCATTTTCTTCTTTGAATAAAATAAATAATTTGTTTTAATTTCCAAGTAACAATAGTTTTTGAACATGCGCCCATGTACCATCATCCTGTTTGACTAAAACATAGTCTTTCAATTCCAGTATTAAATGATTTGCACTATCATTCTCATAAAAAAATTTTTACTTCTCAACGTAGGCAGATAAAACATTTCCCTTTTGTTTTATCAGGCGATGTAAGTACGTCATATTCATAAACTTAATTGAACACTTGTCTAGCGTCTCTTTTCGTGCAAATAAATACTTTCATAAGATCTCTTCAGTTTCAAAATTTCGGGGCGAGAGTGAGCAACGTTATTCTTTCTTGCTTATCATTTGACGATGCGAATTTCTTTTTAACCTGTTCTAATTCTGCGATGCCTGGTTTACGATATTTGACATCTTAAATTTTTTTTTAGTTTTGTACTTGCAAGCCTCAATCTTACACTTAACGCAAATCAAAGCATCATCTCGAATAAGAGAAAAGGTTCCTTTCATAAATTTCGTAAATTTAACGAATTTTTTTTTGACTTCATGATTTTCTATATTTAATGGATTACAACATTTCCTCCATACAGCTGCAACAGTTCGTGCCGTCTCTTTCATCGTTTAAGTACTAGGTAAAAACGAAATTTTTTTTTCTTATATTGATATGGTGGGGTTCTATAGAGAAAAAATGCCGTAACCCTTACCCTCACTTCTCTTATTTAACCCCTTTCTACCTGTCTTTTCCACTCCTAGTCCGTGAAATTCTCCCCGAGATCTGCACCCATTCAAGATGCCCACAAGGGCCTATCTCTGGGTCATCTTGTGGTAATGTCCTCCCCTTTTTCCACCCCTATGATCCCTAACTACTCCAACTTGTCCTACACCTACCAAGGGCGTCCGTGAAGTGTGACCCCCGCGTCGCCCTGTGGTGCAGAACCAGTTGCGACGCTTGGAAACGAATATTGGACGGAAGCAACTTTTGAAAAATTTTTTCCAAGAATTGCATCGATCGGAATTCATACCCGTGCCCTACTTGAGCAGCCATATCTCTGCTGACCAAGACTTGCGCCTTAGCCAACTGAGCTACAATCACTCTGGCTATTTATTTATTTATAATAATTTATTTTTGGTAGGTCTCTCATAATTAAGTCACAAGGTGTTTATGAAGGCTTAGTTTGGAAGTGTTTGATCAGTGTATCGAGAGAATTTTCTTCAATTTTAAAGAGCACACAACTTTATACTAAAATAAATACCGATGTCTCTTACGAGACATTTATCGTGGGGATGGGGATGTATTAAATTTACATTTTTAATTTGATGATTGTTGTTATCTGTTGGCCGACTCCTCCTTCCGTTATTCATATTGATAAAGAGTATGGAAGACGCTCTTATATTGTTGGATGTTTGAGGTACGAATTTTAATCGGGAGAGTTGGAATTGAGATATGTTAAAGAAGGAAGGAGAGAAGGAAAAAAAATTGTTACATGTACACGTATATGTTAGAGATATAAAAAGTTTTGTAAATTATAATTGAATATTAATTTTTTACACAATGACTAAGGGAATAAATAGAAAAACTCGTTTAAATTCATGATAATCGACCTGTATCTCTTTAATGAAAGGAAATTTTGTTACCTGATCGGGAGTTTGAGTCAAGCGGCTTAGTTGATACAATAAGGCTTAGGTGGATGATCTAGTTTAGATTATTTAATTTCCTGTGCCAATCAAGAACAACGTCGTGTAAAAAGACATTTCTTCAAAATTTTTTTTCTTTTCTTTTTACAACCAAGGGATGTTATTTGTTGAAGGTCTAACAAAAATGTTGAGTTTTGTACTAACCATTCGTCCGATTAATTCGTCGACAAAACTAACCGATTAACTCGTCGACACAGCATGGTGCCGTCATTTTCCACGAAAATTTATGAATATATGAAGGATTGATGTATCATTTTTTATGAGGGCATTTATTCATTTTGTAGCAGTTATTTACTTACTGTTTTTGGTTGGAAATTTGATAAATCAGTAGTAACCTTGTACTGGTAAGTAGTTCTTGGTTGCTTGTTGGGAATTAGCAGTGCTATATTGTTCAAAATTCTTCGTACTTCTTTTGGTGTATTTTGCTATCATGTTATAAGTACTTGAGGATCATTTGATCAACTTCATTGAGCTCAATATATGAATCGGGATAAAGATGGAGACTTTTTTTTTAATAAAAATAAGAACACGTTAATGAGATTAAAATAATGACCATTTTAAAAACTAAATTTACTGTTAAGCCTCCAAAATTGATTGCCATATTTCAATAATTTTTCATCACGATATTTTTAGCATTTCTGTTATTTTAGTGGATGCTATTGTTTCATTTATTTTACCTATTTATTTATTACAGTTTTTTTTTCTCTTACAGGTCAAAAGTGAAGTTGTACTTTCTAATTTCGATGGTTCTTATATCAAAAAACTTTAATAAAAGCTACAGCGGGATAAGATAGTAAGAACTGAACTTTTCTGGATTTTATGTCAAGTTGACCATTCTAAAGTAATGTAATAATAACTCCTCAAACTAAATTTTTAGCCCTCTATATGTGGGTATCATGATTTTACAACAGACATACACTAATTTTTTCAGACTTTTTCAATTACAATGGAGCTCAGAAATTTTTTTCAAGTTTTAAATAGTTTTTTTGGTTACGTAGGTATTTTTGTGAAAACTTCTAAACAATACTTTTCAAGGTTTTTTTTCTATTCCTTTGAATTGTGGTATTTTAAAAATTATTTTAGCGCCGGAACATACTCAAAATCAGGCAAAACCGTTTTTCGAGCCTTTTTTCGTTTTTTGTCACATAATCGCAAAGTCAATGGTAAAATAAGTATTTATAAATATCTTTATTGCCTTTTTAAAAATTTTTGAATCTCACTGCGTTAACTATTAATTTTGCGTCAAATAATGCTCTAAAATCTAAGTAAACATTCTTAAAAACATATTTCTGTAATATTACCTGAAAAATACTTGTTAAACAGATCTTAGAAAATAGAAGTTGTTCTACAATTTTTTTCTTTCATTTTTAACTATCAATTTAATTTATGATGTATTTTTGTGCAAATTCATCTGTAAATTAGTAACTATGTGTCAATATTCCTTATAGAATTTAATTATCATGAAAATACTATCAATATCTTTAGATTTTTATTAACATATAATAAAGTTACGATTTCAAAATTTTTCACTAATAAACGAAATTTACTAAAATAATAATTTTTAAAACTGATTTATAATATTCTCAGTCCTTATTACTATCTTGGTCTATCACAGGATCAATATTTAAAGTTATAAATAATTCAGACAGAATTTTTTCTGGTCTCACAATTTTTTATTAATTTCTGGCTTTACTAAGATAACACATTACTGTATCAATGTGAAAGCAAGATTCGTAATCCATTGGCACAATTACACGCATGGCGTAGGATACCACTGTATTCAATTGTGTTGGATTTATATGCGATGTAACAGTTGTTTTTTTGTTGATATGTCTGGAATTGATGAATACTTTGATAAATCATCAATTTGTATTATTATATATTCCAAATTAATATTGTTATTATCATCCATTAATTTGGCTGAATAGCATATGGCTTGACCTAATTAATAGGTTCCTAAAAGAAATTTTTGTTAGATCTCTTTCAGTTAACTCTGGAAATTCAATAATTTAATCGATGTTATCTTGATGTAAGTAGTGGGCTGTCGAGACCATCTGTTTGTCTCAGCTTTTATTTCTAAAGTGATTCCACTTTATTAAATATTTAGCATTCTTTCAAGGATTAAATTTTGTAAGCTATAATTAAATTTCTGGCTATTCAAACGCTTACCAAAAAAGTTATTGAGAATACTAGCTGTTCTGCAATATGTACTAGCTTTGAGTGAAAGTTTATCATCTAATTGCTGGTGAAAAATCTTGTACTTCTTACCTAGCTTGCCATGAATAGCTTCTACAACCCATCTTAATTTCTTTACGTAACGGAATTCATTCGCTTCAGTTATACTCGAATTTGATCTATTTCTCTTTGAGGATAGCATGAGGATCTTAAAACCAAGATTTTCTAAATAAGGTACCGTATTCCTAAAATCTCTATCCATAATGCAAGTATCATCACTTCTTATAATAGTTCTTATACCATTTCGATCATCCATTACTTTCTTCTTGTTGTTTGTATCTTTTTCAGCGGCCAAAAAAGGATCAGGGAGATCAACAACAAATTTATCTGTGGTGCGAATAGTAAAAGGCTTGACCAAAGGATATTTTTTGTGACCTAAATATGATTTTCAGTAAGTTTTTTTCTTTAGTTATTCTTACTGCTACCTCAAAAATGCCTGAGTCTTCCTGAGCTCTGAGAACGTGCCATTTCCAAGCATGACTGAGAGTTCGTTGGCTGACTTCCATTACTGATTGAAGATTCCATTTTTGCTGTAGATCGTCATGTGTCAAAAAACAGTCTTTTACACTTATTACAGAGCTTAAACCCAATTTTAGTATTATCTTTATTTAACCCCTCACAAACGGCTTCGACTTAACTATCTGAGTTATTGATTTTAATCTGAGCTGACATTCTACTAAGTTTTTATTTCAAGCAATTATATCACTGGTCAATTTCATCAAATTCATCCATGTTTGATACAAAAACTGAAATGACAAATATTTTAGGTATACTGAGGGATTATAAAAGTAATTTAAAACAAAAATAGTGGGCAGTCATAGGACTGCTGACAGAAGTGAAAACTTCAAACTATAAATTATATTTTTACATAAGTTCTGAAATGAACTAGTAGCTTTCTAAATTATTTACTGTTTTTGAAATAAGTTATCTAAAATTATGGTATTTATATAATCATGTGAGTCGTGATAATGAATATGATAACATGCATATCTCTTAATTATACATATTTTGAATAATAAACTATAAAGTTTACTACACGATAATACAGTTATTACTTAAGTTTGAAATTCTGAAAGTTATGCGATTTGTCATGAAAATATTCATTCTAAATTTTACTACAACAGATGCTGAGGTAAGAGAAAAAATTTATTAAAGAACTTAGACAATTTACATCCGATGTAGGCTTATTATCATTTTTCAATAAATTTATTTGAAGTCCTCGACATGCAATTTGTGAATAATCGAATTGATTTTTCAGCACAAACCCTAAATACTCACGTAAAAGAAAGTGTTATTCCGATTTTTTTTTATAAACAATTAAGTTTTCTGAGAAGGCTATTAAAGAATTTGTTGAATAATTGTTAATAACTTCTTATAAATTTGTTTAAGGAAGAGAGTAAGGTAATTAAGCTTGCAATTAATTAATAAAAAATACCCTTGTAAGTTAAAATAATTTTAGTACGATGTAAGATATTATGAAACATAATTTAATTAAAAATTATGAACAGTAGTCTCGTCATCACATTTATCAGTGTTACAAAGACAAGAAAAAAATTTATTTATACATTTTTATACGGTTTACTCTCTAGTCATGTATAAACACCACTAATCACCACGCACCTATGCAATTACGCAGTTGAACTTACATGGGTAATTGGTACTACTGGATATACACTATACACTTATACAGTAATACTGTAACATGTACTGTATACAGTTTACAGTATCCACATTGACACATGGCAAAAAGCTATATAAGTTAAAAGTTACCTTGATACCTGACTCGGTCCTTTGAAATTCAAATGCTTCGTTTTGTGCAGCAGTTGCCATTGGACAAGGAGAGAGTACTTAGTTTTTGTCGGCGCGACGGAGTGCGGCGGGGTATGGTAGTATGGGTATACATATAGCCATACCCCGCCGCACTCCACCACGCCACCAAGCTATTCTCTCCTTCTCTACGGCCAACCAATGGAGAGTAGGCTTCCCCTCTCCTCTCACCCCCCTCGCCGCCATTTTATTCTCTCGCGCTTACACGCAACTATCTGCAGAGATCGCCTTGCTTATAAATGAGAGCGATCTGACTCGAAACCGAGAGTTTTTCCCCATCCAAAATCGTCTAACGCGCCTAAAGAAGTTTTCACTTAAAAACTATAACTAATTTAAACAAAAATTATTTGCGTGATAATAGACCTTTTTAAAAGTTATGATACCGTTATGTTATCATCATGAAATTGATGAATTTTATTATATCATAATAAAATTATTTTTTTGACCTATAAGTGTAATACACAGAAAAATTTTGATGAGAATTAGCTCGCAAAAATCTAAGGGTCATCTAATGATTGGAATGTCATACAATTACTTGTTACACTGGCACAAAGTGAGGCTAATCAAGAAAAAATATATAAAATCACCTACAGTCCACAATTAGGAACCGATTTCGGATTTCTTCTCACAGTGCTTTAGATATGTACAATCTGCAGCCCACGACAACTATTAGACAACAATAATAATTTAAATAAAAAAAAAAAATCGAAACACTCTGCTCGATTACGGCTGATTGCACGCAAGTCAAAGGCATTTTTGACCACCCCCTAGACCCCTGGTGGACTTTCACCTACAAGTACGATGGTAGTTAAGCCAAGTATTTGATTCAGAAAACAACTTGTTTTTTAACGACTTTGTACTCGAATTATATGCAATTTAAAGATAACACGTCTTCTGCCATTTAATTATCTCATGTATTTATCTTACGAATTTCAACATCTGATGTTGTTTCATCAAAATTAAAATGTAAATCACAATATAATTCATTCAATTAACTTTTTTTTCGCAGAAAGTGTTATTGTTTATGATAATATTTTTGAAAATTGCTTACAACAATAAGTCTACTCTTTTCTCGGATGTACAATTAAAAAATCCGTATTTCGAAGATTTAAATACATAAGTAAGCATAAGCAAGAAGTTGGATACGAGAAATGTTACATACTGTAACCATCACCTGAACTACTGAGTTGAAGGATTGTCAACACTAAAAACATACACAATTAGGAGCACGTTACATCAAATCTGAGCATTAAAAATAGTAAAACTGTTGAATAAAATTGAAGTATACTGTTCAAGTAAATGTTTAAGCCTTCGTTAGTTCAAAAAATTGTCAAATGAATGTGTAACATGCAATTAACAGTTTTAAAAAAACGTGATTTTTGAGACTAAAGGAATTTTCGATTAAACAACAACGCATCGTAAAACAAATCATAGAAATATTTTTTTCTCAAAATTGGTCAAAGAAAACAATGAAACTTTTTATTTGCACACTTAAAAAATTTTTTTATTTCATAGGAAATAACGTCCAATATTGGTACTATCATATTTTGTATTTGTTTCAAAAACAAAACAACGTTTCGACCGTTTGGACAACTTCCCGGCCCTCATCAGGTACAAAAATCTGTGAGTAATAAAAATTCTTTACAATACAAATTTTAATAAATTACAATGAACACAAATTTAGTTAAGTGTATAACATACCTCTAACTATTAATTTTATTGCTCTTGGACTTCTGAATCTTAGAGCTCTCAATGTTTGACTGACATAACAGCAGTTGCAATTTGCACATGGTATGTGACAAACAATGTTTTTTTCATCAAGTGGCTCAGTTACATTCTTTCAAAGAGAAATAATCAAATTCACCTTATTATTTGAACTGTATACAAGACAAATGTGAAGCTTTGAACAATAATATTTTATATGACTATGCAAGTGGGGATTATACAGTTACGATGAGATAAGTTTATAATTATTATCATTTCTATTGTGATTGTCAATCATACTTGTATTCTTTATGGTGTTTATTTTTTTATTTACAAAAGTATCGATCAATTTTTAGGATAGTTGTTAGCTAGTAAAAATTTATTAACCAATTTTAAATTATCATTATAAAATTGATTATCTGCTAATTCAATGGAAAAGTCTACTACTGTATAAATAATACCTATTTTATGTTGTATTGGATAGTGGAAGATAAAATTCAAGTATCGGCTGGAGTATATGGATTTTTAGTACCACTTGGTTAGTTCTGTATTATTTTATTGAATAATAATTTCTAAATCCAGGGAACTAACGCCGTTATTATTACATGTCTTAACAGTAAATTGTAATTTAGGACAATAGCTATTGAAAATGTTTTTAGTGTAGTTAATATGTTTGGTAGGCACACATGTGAGGGTATCATCCACATAGTGTACATACAGTGGAACATCAAAATATAACTTCTTGAAGCATGACATTTCAAGTAAACGTATAACAAGATGACACAGTGCCGTACTACAAGGACTTCTTAACGGTGAGCCAAAAACTTGTGTAAAATATTTGTTGTTAAACTGGAAAAAAGTTTAATTGAAAATTAAAGAAACACCCATACAAAACTAATGTAAAAAAAATTGATTCTACGATTTAAGAATTTCCAAAAATATTTTACGCATGTATAATTAAGATGTCACTAGTATTAGTAAATAAGGGTGATTGGGAAGACACAATAAAACACAATAAAATTAAACAGCATAAAATAACAACTTTTAAAGTCACTCAAAGGCCAAAAAAAATCACAGTTAATATTCACAAAAATAGTAAAAGTCAAAATAATACAGGAGAAAAGAAATAATGTCTATAGTCTTAAAGCAATGAACTATTGAAATATATAAAGGCAAAGAATGTAGAAAGAAAAGAGTCAAGTTGAATAACACAATATGTAAACACGCACTGGCCTTAAGCTCGCAAGAGAGTTTGAAAGTTACACGAATAAATGTGAAAATGAAAGCACTGATATAATATAACTGATTGAAATCTTGATTAACTAAAAACGACTGTCTGTAGAAATACACAAG
The DNA here is from genome assembly GCF_000648655.2 of Copidosoma floridanum. Next base: position 461,300 of record NW_019384279.1, on the reverse strand, counting down.
AGTTTCACTGAGTCTTGTTGTTAATAATCACTGGTAGTTCGATGAGATTAACTATTTGAGCTGATCTGCAGATTATGCAGTGAGCAACTTAAATAAAGCACTAAGTGCACTGCACTGCACAACTGAGTTTTGTCCACTGTATTGAGAGAGTTAATCAGAAGATTTACACTAGAATTTAAGGTGATGTATGCACCTCTAAATGCTAGAGTTTGGCAACGTAAATTAAGAGAGTCTATCCTTGACGAGAGCTGAGTATAATCTGGCACTTACAGTATACAAGGCTTGCCGCGTGAATACGCACACACACACCTGCAGCGCGCCAAGTCGACCAAGCGCACACGCACAGAGCGTTGGGCCGACAGAGACTACAAGTGTACACAATGTACACAAAAGCCGGGCCTACTGTCGGTCGCTCTCATTTCCAACAAATACCTTTATCAAACTTATTTACTTCATCGAAAATACCGTATTGATCCCACTTGCTTACAAAACTTTTAGCATCTTTAATTAATTGCTTTAAAGGATTATTTTCTAACTGCAAGTATTATTTATCATAACTTAAAACTTCTTCTGCTTTATTAATGTCAACTTCTTTATCAATGACAACAGTGACATTACCTCAGTCTGCTTCAGTAATTAAAATGTGTTTATTATTTTTAAGGAAGGCTCGTGTTCACTTTAAATTGTCTTGGAGAACTATTATCTGCCAGATGAGGGCCCGGACGTTGTCTAAATGGCCGAAATGTTATTTCGTATTTTAAATAAATACAAAATATAATAGTACCACCAATAGACGTTGTTTTTAATTATTTACGAAATGTAATTGGATCCATTATTGAATAATTTTTTATTTCTTAAAAAAAGTTGTTAATAATTATTTTATCTTCAGGATTTTGACTTTCCACCCTTGAAATTTGTAATAAGAAGATTAAAAAACGTAAGAAATACCTTGGTCGAAGTGTGGAGGCCCATTGACTATGGAAATCCACTGGGCCCTCTTAGTATATTCCTCGTCTTCTTTATTTATATTTCCTTGTTTTTTTTTTATTCCTCTTATTTGAACCAACATAATTCGTTACCCCCAAGTCGATGCTTCTATTTCGTTGCACTAGTGCCTATCCTACCCCTTCATTGTAAATCAACAACATTAATGACAATAAAAACAGCAAACGCTGTACACTATAGGGTCCAGCATAGAGGAACAAGTATAAAGGACCAGAATGCGAAACGCGTTAGCAACTTGCGCAATAAGAACACGCAAACTTGGAGAAGCAAAGCACCTTGAATAAAGTTTTTTGAGCCTCAAAAAGACCGTATGTAGTATTTTGCAGCTACAAAAAAAAAGTAAAATTTGTATAATAATTTTAATGTTCTAAGATCTATTGAACGAGAATTGTGAAGGTAATATTCCAGAAAAAATTTTTTTTCGTTTTTACTTTGATATTAGAACACTATTTGACGCAAAATTAGTTGTTACGGCATGGATATTTAACAATATTTTAAAAAAGCAATAAAAATGTTTATGAACATTTATTTTAAAATTTGTTTGAAGACTGTGTATCAAAAAAAAACGAAAAAAAAGGCTTGAAAAAATGGTTTTTCTTAATTTTAATATTGTTATAGCGTAAGTTAGCCAAAAAATACCTATTTAACCCAAAAAAGCATTAAAAAATTCCAAAAAAATTTCTGAGCTTCATTGCAATCAAAAAAATCAGTGTATGTCTATTATAAAATCTTTATGTTTTGAAATTTTTAAAATTTTTTAAAATGGCTGATCGAGCAGAAATGATTTTTTTTCGAGAAAACATGATTCAAAGGTTCAGAGGTGTGCATCAGCACCTAGAGGGCTAAAAATTTAGCTGTAGGAGTTCTTCTAAAGTACTTTTGAATGGTTAACTCCAATATAAAGTAAAGGAAAGTGCAGTTTTTACTATCTTATCCTGCTATACATTTTGATAAGCTGTAAGGAATCTCTGATCTGGTATAGTATGTTTCTGTCAATACTAGTGTCATTACTCTATACAGGGTTTAGCCAGGAGCATGAGTAATATAATAACTTTCAATCGTAAATATTCCCGTACCTTGCAATTGAATTTCAGGTGATTGTGTAGTTGAAGGCCAATATTGATTCAAAACTGGAACCGTGGCAGTATTCTGTGTGAAGTACAACCATTGTGTAGTGGTTTTAAGCCTTATCTGATCAGTTTATATTGATTTATATTACGCTACCCAACAGGCTTTTAATACTTCTGTTGACGAGCTTATAAGTCATGAGAATTCTTAAGTATTACTTATATTCTCATTAAAAATAGGTCTATTTGATCGACGATTTACAATTTCTTTACCTTGAATGCAATTGCTTAAAATTTTTCTTGACAAGGAAATAGTTTTTTTTTTTTAATCTGAATACAAATTTATCGGAACTTGGATCGAGTTCATGGTATCGTTAATTGATTATTTTTTACCTGTTAATGGAAAACTAAGTTTAACTTCTCATCTTCCTTGTATTACTTCTGTATTTATTTTGGACAGTGCGTACAGGAGTTCAAGTGTTACAGTTAAACCGTCCCAAGGTAGAGTATGCTTTCTTTGTATGAATTTATTTCATTACAAATTTTTGATAGTTGTTCGTTGTGTATCGTTAGTGGATGTCAATATCCTTGTAGCGTGCCTTTCACTTTACTCATCAGTATTTTGTAAAAATCTAATATAAAAAGTAGGGATTTTTCAAAAAAAGTTAGTCCCCTCTAATAGGTCTATTTTACACTAAGTTTTTCTATTATTATCATCCAAACAGAATTGAATGCTTCTTCAGTTCAACTTCCCCATTTTTTTACAACTTTTTCATTGTAACTTCTTTTTTTCTCTAAGTTAGTTTTGCCTCTGATTATGATGTTGTTTGCGTAGAGTTGTAAAGATGATTTATATCTTCAATTATCTTATCTTGATTATCTGCATCCATAGATCCAATAAATTTTTTTGAAATCTATCTCATTTATTCTAGTAGTGCTTGTCTCATTATCATGTGGCTACGAATATCTCTTACTATAATGTTGAAATTAACTGTAATACGGAGCGTCGAAAACTAGATTGAAATTTTGATTGTATGGTGGTTAAATTTAAAGTGTCTTTGTCAGAAGGTGTGAAGGCTTGGATTTGTTTCAATATTACAGATTTACGATTGATGTCATTGGCTTGAGATGCACTGGGTTAAATCGAATTGTTAATCTGTATTAGTAAAATTCCTACATTTTTGGAAGTTATACTTCTATACGCACGTTTGATCGAGTAAATCAACAATTACAGATTCGTGACCTTGAGACAATGTGTGATGGAAGTGGATTTTGCATCTTTATCCCCCTTCACCCCACCTTCATTACCGTATTACCACACGCTGGCCCCTTCCAAACCACACATTTTAAATTTTATAAATCTTGTTTCTTATCCTTTTAACCAATTCTTGAAAAAAAAAAAAAAAAAAAAAAAANAAAGATTTTGCAATCTGATGAGTATGATTTATGTATACAGTTATAAGTTGAGCGTGTATTTAAAATATTGTTAGGTTTTATGTATCTGAAGTATATGGTTATTTGGTTTAAGAGGTTTTGGGTACTAAGTTATTGGGTTAAAAAGCTTGGGATTTAGTTAGTTGGTTTTAGCACATTTGAATTTGCCGCTTAGCGCGCATTAACTCTGGCCACAGGGCGTCAGTTCAGGTGGCGGTACTGTGACGGTCACGTCTTCGGTTTTCTGCCACAGGCGAGAGCACTGGTGTACGTATGTGAGTACGTTCTATTTTAACCTTAAGAAAAAGTGTAACGGAAGTGGATTTTGCTTGATTCTCCCCCTTCGCTTCACCCCTTTGGCGTACGTCCAGTCCCCCAACACCACCCAACATTATCGTATCACACTACACAAAATCATCCCACCACACCACAACACAAATTTTGAATTTTACTTATTTTTTTCTTTTAACCAATTTCTTATTAAAAAAAAACAGTTTTTTTCTGTTGTATAAACACAATCATTAATTTTTATTGCCTTTTATTCTTCCATGATTTTTACAATCGTGATTGAGGCGATTTCTTGATTCGTGGATTTTTACGTCATATTGAAAGGGAGAAAAAGCTTAGAGAGATTAGAGGAGCGCAAATATACGCAACAACGCTAGTAAAGTTTTCTCCTATAAATGTACTTACGTACGCGCTTTTACCCATACTTGACCCTTCCTTTCTAACGTTATTAAAGAAAAAAAAAAAAAAAACTTGCAGATCTACTTAAAAATCTAATAGGTTTATCTAGAAGTGATTTGTCCGACGATTGATGATTGGGCGATTTCTACAGATCATACAAATGCAATTTTACGTGGTGTTTCCCTTAGGTTACATGTTAAGTTGCGAATTTTTTAAAACTAAACGTGCAAAAAAATACAGTCAAACAATTCGTAATTTTTAAAATACAGTCAAACAATTCGTAATTTTTTTGGGATATTTTTTATACTATTTTGAATATACGTATGATGTTTGAATAATATATATGAAAAAAATCTATGTGTGATAAACATCCTAAAGGGACATTCACTGGCATGTAAAAATACCCTGTTATAGAAAGTGGTACAACAGGATGGTTTATCTCAACCTTTTAAGTACAATGATGTTTTGAGTATAAAATGTGGACTAGGAATGTGTGTGAAGTAGGAATTGAGCATATGTGACAGATATGAGCATGACGTTAAAGATGCAATCAGCACTGGTGGTAGGTAGTTCTATTTAAATCATTGGAAGATTCAAAGAAAGTATATAGTCTTGTACTGGCCAGCCTACATATTGTTTATGGTTTATCGTGCCATAATTTGTTGTTTTTAATCGTTAATTTATTAAATGTCAAAATTTTTGTTGAAACCACACCCTATTTGCGTAGGTATACCCATTTTAAAAATAACTGCAGCACCTACGTACTTAAGTATACACATATCGTTTAATAAATGGTATATTTATAATAATAATTATTTATTTTCTGTCAAATAACTTTATAGAAGTGTAATTTTATACTTCTATACATACACGATCCACTGGTTTTATTTATTATTTCTTATGTAGCGATGTGGACTGCGACATATGACTCTTGCGGTAAATTGAGATCGTACCTTCTCCGTAAGGTATCTGGAAGGGTCCAATACAGACCTATGTGTTAGACAAAAGTACCTAGTGCTGGTATAATGCTCGACTTTGTTGCACGTGTATGCGCTCCCGTAACCGTAGACGTATCTCCCCCACTCCTGGCATCCTGCTTAGACGAGAACTCGAACTCTCTTCGAGCGCTGATCTTAAGATCACTCCTTGGTTATCAGCAAACTGGTGCGTATCTTCGCACGGCTAATTACACTGGAGAGTCAGCTCTTTGTTTAACTGCTGCGTATGGCCTCATCGTGACGAGTACGCAACCATCTTCTCTTGCCGAGTATTACGGGCCTCCATCTACATGTTGCATAGTACCTACTAGAGGGTTCATAAGTATCGTTTCAATTTGTTTATTATATTTGAAATTTCAACCTCATTCAATAGATCGAGTTATATCTTCAGTGCTATGAGAAAATTTTCACATTGTTATTTAGCTGAAATTTTCTTTATTATTTGGATCTCGTAAATTTATTTGTAACATAATTGAGAGTAATGTATCGATGTTTCATTTCGTAGTTATTATTTGCAACTTTTATTTGTTGTTAAATTTTGTTAAATTTCTAAGACATCGATCAACAACAAAGGAAAAAATATGTAACTGCGTACATGATTCGATGCTTGATTAGATTCTTACCTTGCTGATTAAGTGAGCCATAGCAAAAAAAAACATTTTAATTTCCCTCATTTCTGAATTTTCGTCATTTGAGTTTTCTACTATATTTTGAGTTGTTACATTTATACAGTTTGACATGAACGATCGTTCTTGGCGCTGGATTTCAAGTCACTAAGCTGATGAATGGACACAGAGTCAGGTTTAGATGACGATTTTCTTATTTGAGCTCTTGATACTTTTTTATTCGTCTTGCTTTTAATTTTTCTACTATCGTCAGTATATTTAATTCCCCTTATCCTTCTTTCATTTCCTGAGGTTCTTTTAATTGTGTATCGCTAGGATTATTTTTTTTTCTTTAGAAGCTGATGGTATACTTTGAATTGTCTCAGAATTACGTTCGTTAGTTTTTAACCTATTTTATGGAGCTATTGACTATCATAATAATAATAACAGTAATTATAATTATCATAATAATAATAATTTCAATAGTAATAATAATATAATACATCCCAAATTGATACAAACTAATCAAATAACGAGTAAAAACACGTATCATTCGTCAAATTAATGTAACATGTTATGCATACATACACAAGCTTATATGTCAAGCAAAGCTGATAGGCATATGTATTTTCCTATATTATGTAGTTATTTCAAGGGGAGTCTGTCTCTAAGTTTCCTCTATTATCCTCCATCTCCCACTCATTCCTCACCAATCCCCCTCGAAATACTTTGTTCCTCGTTTTATTTTCTTACTGTTCTTCATATTTCATTAAATCCTACTCCAATCCCCCTCCATTCCCCACCTATCCTTCAAAATTTAAATTGTTTTGTGGTCAAGAATTTTTCCCAAAGTTAATTTGGTTATCTTGGAGTTAGTTTAATTCTTTAGGGATAAATTGTATGTGCAGATAAACCATGGGTACAGAGATCCAGATAGGTTTTAGGAGCTTAACAGTTTAAAGAATGTTTGGTAGTTGACTCGATTGCGTCAATCAATTCGAGTGTAGTACAAGAGACTTTGATATATATTTAAGAAGTCTTAAACTTGTATAATAGTAAAATTTTTTAGAATGAAATCGTGCCATAATAAAAATTTATACTAATTTATTTTGAAAAAATTGTACACTGTTAACTCATTAATTGTAAATATTTATGTATTCTTAAACTTTATAACATTGAAAATTCTTTTTTATATTTTGTACAAACCTGTTTGATTTCACTTTTACTGTGAATTTTTATATGCCTATTCAAATATGTTGATGTCTTGAATTTTTCGTACAATACATGCGTGTGATTGTTTTTTCTGAATCATACTGCTTTTGACGTCTTACAAAATTATGTTTTAAAATAAATACAGCTTTATAGGTATTACAAACGTATAATAATTTTCGATAAGTGTTCTATGTTTCGATAAAATGTTCTATTGATTTTTCGGAGTTCAAAAATTTTAGAATATCAGTAAATTTTAAATTATGCGCATGACGCTAAAATGCTAAGGCATTGAGCATGCGTAGAAGCTCTTGAGTTCTGTGATTGATACATGTTTTATGACGATACGTATATTTAGTGTAAATCAAACCGTTGCTGAGGAAAGATGCCTCATGTTATACATGGAGTAATAATATTAATAAATTCAAGTATATTATAGAAGATGTTATCCCCCTTCACCCCACCTTCATTACCGTATTACCACACGCTGGCCCCTTCCAAACCACACATTTTAAATTTTATAAATCTTGTTTCTTATCCTTTTAACCAATTCTTGAAAAAAAAAAAAAAAAAAAAAAAAAAAAAAAAAAAAAAAAAAAAAAAAAAAAAAAAAAAAAAAAAA
>NW_019384279.1:413562-429162 GCF_000648655.2 Copidosoma floridanum | reverse complement strand
TAATAACAATAATAATGACAATCATAGTAACAATAATTATAATAAAAGTAATGGCAATAAGTCTGATAGAAATTATAATGGTTATAGTAATGACAACGAAAAAAATAGTAATAATTATAATAATCCAACAACAATAATGAAAATTAAAAGAAAACAAATAACGGTGGTACTGGGTAATATGATAATGGTCATAAGAAAAATGATAATAAGAATAGGGATGATCCCCAGGCTGAGGCAGTCAGCCTATGGGGCGCGTGCTCTCCAGGTGGTGACTAGAGGCAAGCTTTCCGCAGGTGTATAGCTTCGAGGTACTACGGCGGTTAAAGCTTGTACCCACGAGTGGTTGGAACGAAATAAAATAGCTCTCGTAGACCAAAACTCCGAGGAGAAAATCTCGTACAAAATCTAGGGTTGGTTCCCGAATAAAACCAAACATAGGTGACGCTAATGAAAACAACGAACCCCAGGCGGTAATCTCTCAGAGGAAATCTGCCACCAGTTTAGACCTGGTACATGCCCGAGTGACTGGTGTTGGCCTCACAGATTCTGGAAGAGTCCACGAAGTGCTATGCTTTCTAACATCCGAAAGCAAAAGACAACTAGTGGTTGGTTAAACGATTGAACCAACGAACCACAGGATATAGACCAGAATAGCCAGAATGAACATCAGCTGACACTGGCTAAATCAACGGTAGTCGCTCACCTACAGTAAACCTTGAACGACACAGGAAGCGAGAAGTAAAAGGTACTAGGTAGGATGACAGATGTCCTACAAAGTAATGAAAAAAGCAATTGACAGGCAGCCAAACGTCAGCAGCACAGTCAAGGAAGCCAGAGTTCACCTGGAAGAAATCTGTGGGATCTTAAAGGACTTTAAAGGCCGCCGCCAGAAGACTGTTAGAGAGATGTTAGTGTTGAGGACATCTCTGCCAACTCGTGTAATGAGACAGCCTCCGAAAAAGAGAGGTAGAGACGATGGCGCTACTGAGAATCGGAGTGTATCAAAACAAAGCAAGAACGACGACGACAAACTGTGGAGGGAAGTCGTAAACAAAAGAAAGCCGGCACTTGCGAACCGCAAGGAGCAAGTGGCTGCTGAAAAGAAGCTGGTAGGTAGCACACCGACTCGAAACAAAGGTAAGCCAGGAAAGGAAATAAAAAAGTGAAGAAAGGCAAAGGAAAGAAGCGAGGCCATCTTCGTGGAACTAGCAGAAGGAAAGTCATACGCGGAAGTACTGGGAGCATTCCGAAACGTGGTCGACCCGAGAGACTGCGGCGTGGAAGCTAGCAGAATACCTATCACATAGGCTCGTTGTACTCTGGTGCAGCTCGCCAAAAGCACTAAAGACAAGGAGAAGTTGACGCAGGTTATCTCACTGGCTATCGGTACCGCAGGAAATGTCCAGTCAAGGAAACCTAGCGTTACCTTGAAGGTACGAGACTTAGAGGCAGTCGCCGATAAAGAGGAAGTTTAAGCAGCCATCAAAAAGGCTGCTAAGACCAGAGAAGATCCAGGCCAAATTAAAGTAGCTATGCTACCGCCAAACCGATGGCAGGAAAGAATGGCGCTGGCTGAAATGGAAAAAGCTGGCGCTTTGTCCCTTTCAGCAGTGGGTTGGATCCGGTGCCTACTAAGGCGCAGGATTACCGTCCAGCGATGCTACCGGTACCTGGGATATGGGCACACACGATACGACTGTAGAGACCTGGACAGATCAAGCCTCTGCTGGAGAAACGGCAAAGGCAAATACAGAGGTAAGGACTGCAAGGCTGAACTACGATATGTCCTATCCAGTGAATCCGCGCATGGAGAAGAGAGCACTAATCATGTGCCTTTAGACAGGTCCGGGACAAAAGAAAAAAAAAACCTGACATAATGCTTAGAGTTCTCTAAAGAAACATAAACGGGGCAATTAACGCAGAAGCCCTTCTGCCGCAATTATTATGTAAAAAAAGGGTAGACGTAGCACTCATGAGAGACCATGACAGGAACTATAAGCCGCCTAAGTAGCTTAGCAATGCAACAAATATGTCGGCCATTTCAGTTCCTAGACCAGACAAAATCTGCCAGAAATACAGGAGAAGAATAACCTACCTCGAAGATACCATCAGGGATGGCATGAAAGGTGACCTATTAGCGGCTGGAGACTTCAATGCAAAAACAGTAGAATGGGAAATACCTACAACGAACTTTAAGGGGCGGGCAGTCCTAGATATGGCCCCAAGGCTAGGATTGGTCGTTGTAAACAAAGAAAGGACCACAACTTTCCGAAGGCAAGATTTGGTGAATCAATACCAGATATTACACTGGCTTCGAGGAGCCTTGCGACAAGAGTGAAGAAATGTCAGGTAATCGAGGACAAAAATGGCAGGAATTACCAATACATCGTCTTTAAAATCAGCGATACAATAGGCTCAAGAGGCATAGCACGCCAAACAGGATGGAATGTTAAAAAACTGGACACTGAACAACTAGCGGAAAAAGTTAAGAATGGCATCGCTGCTATCCAAAGCGAAAAACAAAACCTAAGCACAGTAGAAGGCGTACAGAAGCTCATCAAGGCAGCCATGCATCTTCTAAAATTCGCATGCGAGGCCTCCATGCCCAGGAAAAAAAGATTGAACGGCAAACGCTCAACTTACTGGTGAAACTAGTGAATTGAGAAATTAGGGCGCAAATGTCTCAAACACAGACCCCTATATCAAAGGGCCAGAAACAGACCAGAGGCTTGACAAAGGTACTCCGAGTACCAGCTTACAAGAAAGACGATGCGAGCTGCTATTTAGTACAGCAAAAAGCAGTACTGGCAGACTCTGTGCCAGGAAGTAAATAACGACCTCTGGGGCAGAGCATACCAGATAGTGATAAGGAAACTAGGAAGACTTGAACGGTTGGTGTGCGGGATGGGGGCCTGTGTGGGTGCTTTAGCGCGTGCGGACCTCCTTAAACCGCTATGCTTTATCACCTTTTTACCGATGAACAGCTGTACCTCGGTGGCCTAGGTGCCCGCCCCATGGGCTCTGCAGTGGATACGCTCTTTGCACCTTCGTCGGGGGTGGCAAAGTTTAAGGCTCGCGCTGAGGAGCATCTGCTTATCATTTTTCTCCTTTCGTCTAAGTAAACAGGGAAGAGCAGCTTGGATGCATTTTAGAAACTAGAAAATACCCTAGAGAACATAGAAGTTACAAAACTTGCTGGTAACAAAACACTGAAAGAAGCCGAAACCAGAGGCTAAGCCACCATGGCGAATGCGAGAGCAGATTATGGACCGGGTGTCCCAGGATAATGGTCATGCCAGATTAGTGGGTATGGTTATAACAAGTTCCACACAGGGTAGGGATCGTTCACCATTCTATCTAGCATAAATACATTCCAGACAAACTCAGAAAAAAAAAAAAATTCTAATAATAATGATGATGATGATGATGATGTCAATGACGATGATGATGTCAATGACGATGATGATTATAGTTATAATGATGATAAATTTGTAAGCGATAATGATGTTAATGACTATGATCGTGGTGACGTTGATAACAATGATAATGAAAGTGATGACGACGATAATGATTAAATAGTAATGATAGAAGATATAGTAATCATAATTATGGTAATGATCTCCAATGTCTCAAACACAGACGCCTCTATCAGAGGGCCAGAAACAGACTAGACGCCAGACAAAGGTACTCCGAGTACCAACTTGCAAGAAAGACGATGCAAACTGCTATTAAGAACAGCTAAAATCAGTGCTAGCAGACTCTGTGCTGCAAAGTTAATAACGACCTCTGGGGCAGAGCATACCAAATAGTTATGGAGAAACTGCGAAGACTTGCACCAACTGCAAATTAAGACGTGGATACCATGAGGCATATCGTGGATACGCAATTCCCAACGCATCGTGAACTTGAGGATCAAGCAGACTTGGAGCTCATAGAAGATGTACCTTTATTCACCCAGAAGGAACTGGAGCTAGCTACCAGATCGCTTAAAAACGGTTAAACTTCTGGACGAGATGGTATACCAGCAGAAATCATTAAGACAGTGGTGGCAAAACACCTACAGCTGCTCTTCAACCTATATAATGCATGTTTGTGGAAGGGGTTGTTCCCAACCCCCTGGAAAAACGCACGAATGGTACTGATCAATAAAGGCATGGTAGAGCCTAACTTCCCATCATCTTTCAGGCCATGATGCATGCTGGATACCCCTGAAAAGTTATACGAAAAGCTACTTAAGGCACGTATTCTACAGGCCCCAAAACGCAGGAGACTTATCTGACAGGCAGTACGGATTCAGAAAAGAAAGGTCTACCATAAAAGCAGTAGGAGAAGTAGTAAAAGAAGTTCAGAACACTCGAGATATATGCCATAGAGCGAGACCCCTCGTTCTTCTGGTGGCCTTGGATGTGAAGAACGCTTTTAACTCAGCAAGATGTAAGGATATGCTTCACGCTCTGAAATACATATTCAGAACACCAGACTAACTCTTGAGAGGATTGAGAGATTATCTCCAGGACCACTTCTCGATCTATATGACAACAGAAGGCGAAACAAAGAAGAAAATAACTGCAGGGGCATTCCAGGATGCCATACTTGGACCCACCCTCTGAAACGTGTCATACGACAGACTACTTTGCCAGAAAATGCCAGAGGGCACGTTCTTAGTAGTATACGCGGATGTCGCTGCTGTAGTGATTGTCGAATGCACGATGGAACTTTTTTAGATACGACTTAACCAGTTTATGTGGAGAGTGGCTCGATGGATGGAGAACCACGGACTTGAAGTTGCAGCAGGGAAGAAGGAGATGGTACTATTAACAAGAAATGAGGTAGATACCATCATATTTCTCAAGGAACAAGAGGAAGAAGTAAAAACGAAGGATGCCGTAAAATACGTAAGGGTGACGCTGGATAGAAATTTTACGTTTTAGAGTCATCTTAAGCAAGCAGCAGACCAGGAGTCGGCAAAAGTAGCGGCATTAAGCCGAATCATGCCGAACGTTAGAGGTCTAAAGCCTGCAAAACGCAGGCTTCTTATGTCTACAGCCCAGTCTATTATTTTGTACGGGGCTGAGATATTGGAAGATGAGATGAACGTCGAAAAGAAGAGAGTAAGATCGGCCAAGTTCAAAGAATAAGAGCCTTGAGGATAGCTTGCGCCTATCGCACAGTTTCAGAGTCTGCGATAATGGTGATAGCGGGCGTAATCCCCATCGACCTCCTTGCGAGGGAAAGACGATTGGAGCAACTTACGGAGCAGGACCTAGGGAGAATGGAGGCCGAAAAAAATGCCCAGAAAATCACCTTTGAACGCTGGCAACATAGATTGCAAGAGAAATTTAGAGGTAGATGGACGGCAAGCCTAAAAAAAATATCCAGGAATGGACAGAGCGGAAACATGGGAAAGTAGATTACTACCCTACCCAATTCTTTTTGAATCACGAGTATTTCTGCTCGTACCTCAACAAAATGCGGAAAACACAGACGGCTGCTTGCAAGTTCTGCGGCTACGATAAAGATGACGCAGAGCATTCGTTCTTGGACTGCATCAAGTGGCAAGCCGAACGAAACGTGCTGCAGAAAAAGATCGGAATCTTCAATTCTGACAACATCATAGATAAAATGCTACTCAACGAAGAAAGGTGGACTGCAGTAGCTAAATACATACATACAGTTCTCCGGGTCAAAAAAGAGAATGGTTTTCGGGACAACCAAGCGGAGGTGGTGCAAGCGTAGATCCAGTGCCATTGGAAGAGGGCGTGGGGATGTGTTTTTTGCTGTCCTGTCTGGGGGGTTCAGAGGGGATGGGGGCAGAGCCTTGGGGATGGGGCTGCTGGGGCGTGGCCGTGGGGCGGTTAGTGTGTGGGATGAAGGCCTGCGTGGGTGCTTAAGCGCGTGCAGACCTCCTTAAACCGCTATGCTTTATCACCTTTCTACCGATGAGCTGTTGCAGCTTAGAGGCCCATGCTTTCGGGTGCTTCGATTCTGAGGCTTTTTTTTTTCAGGGCTGGGCTTCTAAGGTGCGGTCACGGGGCAGTCAGTGTACGGTAAAGAGGCTTTTGTGGGTGCTTGTAAGCGGGCCGGCTCTTGAGGGCCACTTCGCTGTATCACCTTCCAACCGATGGGCTGCTGTACCTCGGTGGCCCGGGTCTCTGCCACTCGGACTCTGCAGTGGGTGCGCTTCTTGCGCCTTTGTTAGGGGTAACCAGGTTTGGGCTCGCGCTGGGAAGCAACTGCCTAATATATTGCTCCATCCTTCCAAATAAACAGAGAAGAGCAGCTCAGATGCATGACAAAAACTATAAAATATCCTAGAGGACGCAAAAGTTTCAAGACAAGTTGATAACGAAACACTAAAGAAAGCCCGAACCAGGGGCTAATGGGCACTAAAGGGGGAGGATGTGCTTTCCTTTAATAGAGCATACCTTCCTTTACTACGAAAGTTTAAATGTCCCGATCGAGTTCATCGCCCTTTACCGTCTACCTTTGCGGCTCCGCCTATATAAGCGCTGGCTTTTTGTTGTAATTTATTGTCAGTCGATAGCACGACAGGTGACGAGTAAGTCAACCAAACTTACAAATTCTCGCGTACCTGCGGTAACAATTTACATCAAAATTTATTGTATTTTGTGTTTGAGTCTTCCAGATCACTCATTGTGTGTTTTTAATTTTAATTTTGTAGCCTGATGAGGCTGACGCATATTGTCAGCAAAACGTTGGGCATTAACAAATCAACGCAAGAAAATTTAAATACACTTTACTTGTATTTATTTATTTTCTCACATTTCGCCCCCAACGGATCACTGATCACTTTGAATTTTCAATAATGATAATAATAAAGATAAAAATGATAGTGATATCAATGACTTTATNAAAATCATAATAAAGATAACATTAAAAATAATGATGATGATTATAATTAATATTATTTTTATATTGTTAATGATCATGATGATCATCAACACCTTAGTTCTAGCTACAACAATGATTACTATGATAATTACAATATTCATAAAAGTTGAGGTCATCATGATTGTGGTAAAGGTAAGGATGTTGATCATGATGATGATTATGCTGAAGATTCGGATGATACGGATGATAATTATTATTATGATGATATTTATGAAAATGATCACATCGTTAATGGTGATGATGATGATAATAACGATTGTGATGTTTATGATGATGATGATAATGATGACAATGATCGTGGTGATTATGATGATGATGATGATGATGATGACGTTGATGATGTTAAAATAATAATGATAATGGTGATGATGATAATAATGATGAGAATGATGATATTAATGATAAGATGGTGAGTATAATGATGATGTTGATGATAATTATGTTTATTCTGACGATAATGATGTTCGTTGGTTTTTAATGTTCATTTAAGGCAATTTTTAAGTTACTCTTACTTGTTTATAGACCCTTCTTTAAAACTTGCGACTTTATGTCTCTTGGTGTCTTAAGATATTTTGAGTTCGTCTGTGTAACCTCTGTATACATTATGTTGAAAGTTTTTTGTAAGAAATGTATTATTGCCTTGCATTTTTTTGAATTTAATGTGTTTTTCCTAGAGAATATATACAGTACTTATTGAATTATTAACTACAATGTTATTAAAAGAAATAACTAGACAAAATTATAATGCTGATACATACCGTATAATAATAATACCAATGACAACAGCAGAGTTAATAACTATAATAATAATGATAATAATAACTATTATAACGATAACGATCATAACAATAACAATAATTTGAACGATAATGACAAAATAAATAATAGTAGAAATATGGATAATGATATTAATAACGATTTCAATAATGATGATGATAAAATGAATAATCATAACAATTATAGTGATATCAATAATGTTCATATAAATAATTATAAGAAAGCCACTAATAACTATTATGATAGTCACAATATCAACAATAATGTTAATGACAATGAATATGATGATAATAAAGATGATGGTCATAAAACTAATGATAACAATGATTATCATAATAAGAATAATAATTATGGTAATGATAATAATGACAATGATGATACTGGTAAAAACGATACTAATAATAATGATGATGATGATGCTAATGATACTAATGATGATAAATTCAGTGATAATTATGACAAGAATAATTGTTATGATAATAAAGCTAATGTTAATCAGGATAATGATAATAAAAGTAATGACAATGTTTATGTCGATAATGATGATGAAAAAAATAATGACAATGATAATAAACATAATAATGACGATAATGTTGATAATAATGATAATAACAATACCAAGGAAAAAAAAATTATCAAGACACTAATGATAATAATATTAATGACATTAATAATAAGAATGACAATTACAAGAATGATAATAACGACAATAACAATAATAATCATTATAATGGAAAAGATAACAATTATGATTGTAATAATAATAATTATGACGGTAACAATAATGATTTTGTTGACAAAGATGATGTTGATGAATATAAATATGATAGAAATGACGAATATGATGATAACAATAACGTCGTTTTTATCAATGATAAAATAAAAATTGATGATATAGATGATGACGATGATGATGATGATGATTACGATGACAATGAAAATCATAACGATACTGATAACAATAATGATATTGATAATAATGTCGATAATAATACTGGTATATAATATTTATGATGATGATAGGATGATGATAATGATAATAAGAATGATTTTAATACTAATAATAATAATGATAATCATAAGGGTGGTAATGATGGTTAAAATGCCTATAATGATGATATTGATTGTGATGATGGCAATTGTGTTGATTATGGCGATGATGATGATAATTGTCTTAATTACAATTATAACAATTATAATGTTAAGGACCATGAAGTTGATAATCATTATACTTATATGGATATCAACTATATTAATAATGATAATAATACAATTAATAGTTATAGAAATNTGATAATTATAAAAAAATAATAATAATGATTATATTGATAATGACAATAATTATAATGATAACGATAATGATAATAAAATTTAAAATATAGACGAAGTTGGTAATATTGATGATATTGACAACAACGTTAAGAATGATTGTAAAAATGATGACAAGAATGATGATAATATAACCGATGATGGTAATAATTATTTTTAAAAAAATGTTTATAATTATAAGGATAGTAGAGAAAATTTAAAATAGTATTAATAATAGAAATTGTGATGATAAAAATGATAGTTTAGAAAATGATAATGATGATGATATTCATGATGATAAAAATAATGATAATTCTTATTATTGGTGTTACAATAATAGTAATGTTGATAATAATAGTATTCGCAATAAGTCAGTAGACAATATCAACAATTATGCTGATAATTCCAGTTAATGTAATGATGGTGATAATGATGATGATGACGATGATGATGATGACGATGATGATGATGATGATGATGATGATGATGATGATAATGATTGTAATGATAACGTTGAAGATGATATTAATAATATTGTTGATGATGATGATAATTATAAAGATAACAATGTTTATATCTGGTTTGATGATTGTAATGACGTTAATAATGATAAGATCAATAATGAGTATGTTTGCTAACGAAGAGGGTTATATTAATAATGGCATTGATAATAGTAATAGATTCTACGATTTCGATGATAGTTATGATGGTGGTGTTGATGATTCTAGTGACAATAGTTATGATAATGAAAATAATAATAAAAATCATAATAAAGATAACATTAAAAATAATGATGATGATTATAATTAATATTATTTTTATATTGTTAATGATCATGATGATCATCAACACCTTAGTTCTAGCTACAACAATGATTACTATGATAATTACAATATTCATAAAAGTTGAGGTCATCATGATTGTGGTAAAGGTAAGGATGTTGATCATGATGATGATTATGCTGAAGATTCGGATGATACGGATGATAATTATTATTATGATGATATTTATGAAAATGATCACATCGTTAATGGTGATGATGATGATAATAACGATTGTGATGTTTATGATGATGATGATAATGATGACAATGATCGTGGTGATTATGATGATGATGATGATGATGATGACGTTGATGATGTTAAAATAATAATGATAATGGTGATGATGATAATAATGATGAGAATGATGATATTAATGATAAGATGGTGAGTATAATGATGATGTTGATGATAATTATGTTTATTCTGACGATAATGATGTTCGTTGGTTTTTAATGTTCATTTAAGGCAATTTTTAAGTTACTCTTACTTGTTTATAGACCCTTCTTTAAAACTTGCGACTTTATGTCTCTTGGTGTCTTAAGATATTTTGAGTTCGTCTGTGTAACCTCTGTATACATTATGTTGAAAGTTTTTTGTAAGAAATGTATTATTGCCTTGCATTTTTTTGAATTTAATGTGTTTTTCCTAGAGAATATATACAGTACTTATTGAATTATTAACTACAATGTTATTAAAAGAAATAACTAGACAAAATTATAATGCTGATACATACCGTAAGTTGTATGCGACATCAAATTGTTTTTGTTACTAAAAGGGTTTTTTGATTAATTTTTTTTATGACAGAGAAATATCATAAATGGCTTATTGGTTAAGTTAAAGAGATCGACTATTGATAACAAGTATATTATTGTATTTTTTTTCCTTTTTTTCAACAGAACTGCATGTTTAGAGGAACGAAGTTGTAGAGACTTATTTCTTTATTTTTTAGCTTTACACTAAATTTTAATTCATATTTTCTAACGTTTTTAGATACATCTAATATTAAGGTAGTTAACACAAGGGCTTCAGTGCTTTGTTTATTGATACGCAATGGATCATTTTTCGTTTTTTTTTCCACTAAAGTTTTTGTTTTGAAAAGTTATTTGCGTTATTCTTATGATGCTATTTTTTGTATACATTTAAAGCATATCATGTATTTTTTGTAATTCACTTCGTGCAATTTATGATCGTTCTTAGATTTTTCGTGAAATCTGTATCAGCTGTATTTTCCAAATTGGCTTCTTATATATTTTTCGGGATCATTTGTAAAGGAATTTACCGTCAGAAGGCCTATGAAAGGACCAGTGAGATAATTTTTTTCTCGACGAAAATCTTCATTAAATGTGACTACTTGGATATCCTAAGATGTCCCTGGCCTTTTTCTATAGCATTAAACTGGTTGAAAAAAAACGAAAAAAATTATAAACACTTTCACTTTGTGTGGTACTCTTTTTTCATATTTTCTAGTTTTGGTTTTGTGTAACATAGTTGTTTTAGTGGTCCAAGGTTGAGATGGGTTTGTGACTTTGACTGTCGTTGACTATCCTGTTTGCTTAAGTTTTTTTCCTTTATATAGTTTTACTATTAGGTTTACCACGAGTAGGCCTTGAACAGGGTCGGTGACTCCTGGTTAAATACTTAAGATCAAAAGTGTAAAGCCAGGTCTTCCATGGCTGGGATTTTCAGGCTCTTAGGACGAACAACTCTGCTCGTGACATTTTTCAGTGAATGACTAATTTGATACAATAGTTGCTAAAGTTTTACAGTATTTTAGTGAACAAGTCATTTTTAGAAATTGTAAAAATATATTTGTTGGCAAGCAAGTTAAACGTTATATAGCCCTAAAAAGAACTGATGAAATTGATGATTTATTGAAAGTAAAGAGTTTTTCTTCTTTTTAAAAAAAATAACAAATACCTACTAATGGAGTGTATTTAATTTTAAGGCTTTTATTGTAAATAAGTACATATAGCTTTATTTTAGTAAGGCACATTATTACATTATTGGTTATACATTTATATTACATTGGTTCCGTATTTGTTCCATTATTGGACATGGTTTATTTAATTTCTTTGTTCGGTGATGATGTCCACAAAGACCGTTTCAGTGAAAAATCCAGGCGATCGGCAGTTTTGCTGCGGGAAGGTTGCCCATTGCTTCATGAGGAGTATTGCGTAGTGAAAAAGCACATATGATAATCACAGAGGTACTTGCTCGACAGAGTCGTAAAGACTTTTAATGGCCCTGAAAAAGGCTAGTGGTAATTATTTCAGTCATTCCTTATTATTATTCCCAATTATGAAGCCAGCTACGGGTAGCTTGACTCCCACCCTTGGAATCTCTGCATACGGAGATCGTGCTGGAGGAAGGTACGCCATGGCTGAAAAATATCTCATCTTCATGTCATTTCTCGGATAACTAACCACTCACCGTTGGTGGGGAGAGTAGGCCTTAAGAATACCTCCTTTATGGGTATGCTGTTAAGATGAACCACTGAGAAGGAAGGCTGATGAAATTTTCAACCAATGTGGCTGCTTAAACTCCTGAGAGTTATATTCCCTGGCTTGCTATTATAGCAAAATCTGCTCCAGTAGCATTAGGTTGGTTAGAAGAACGGCCATGAAACCCCAAATAGAGTAAATTGGGCTCTGGCTAGACGTCTCCTGGTATAACACTGGATACATTGGCACTCAGAACACCTTTTATTTATGACACTCCTTAATCTTTTTGGTTTGAGATGAAATTTGACGTAAGTCAGTTGTCCATTCGAGAATAATATTGTCAGTAGCCAGGACACCCAGTTGCACGACCCACAACACTGCTCTTGATGCACTGCTGGTGAACGACTATTGTAGTATTTTCTCGGTGTTATTATAACTAGATCCACTTGCTTTTATTGCATGTAGCTTTTTACTTCTATACTACTTTGCGGACATTTTTGAACTAAGATAAAAAGCTAACGTATTGTACCAAAACTGTAAGCTTATTTATTGCTACTATTATTAATTTTTTTAAGATAAAAATTACACGAAAACCATGAAGAAAGTGTCAATAATTAGTATGCCAAATTTCAGCCAGATCGGTTGAGTAGTTTTAGTAGTTAGGGGTAGTTTTAGTGGATTACAACGGTTTTTGTGACTTTACTTTATATATTAGTAAGCTAATTTTTTTTTTTTTTCGTGAAAAAATCAATATTCTAATGTACGAACTTTTAGTCTTAAGAAAAGTTTAAATTATAAAATATATTATTTACAAAATTATTTGGACTTATATATTTTGTGATTGAAACGGATAAGTAATTTTTTAATAAACTTGTTTCATAAGTAATGGCAGTGGCAACTAGGCACACATCATCTATAGGTGATAGTAAGGGATACATTTTTTTTAGTACAAACATTCTATACTGAATTTCATGCCTGAGTTTCCAAGATTGGCGTTAAGACAGTAGCTGCACGAACGGCAATATTGACTTCTCGGACATCAAGACACGTAAAATCGTATACGCACTGCGTAAATAAATGCCCTTGAAGAAACCGAGGGTGGTGAACGTGAGATCTGCAACATTTTTAACCTCGCTTATAGGTGTACAACATACTATTTTTAAACAAACGGTCTTAACATATCGTAAGATCTATCAGTATATTATGAATCCACACCAAAGAATTTAGATGCTTTATCGTGGGTCTTTCGCAACTACAGAAAGCCCTTACAATAGATGCATTAATGAGATTATTGAAGACTGCTTTTATTTGCATAAGCCACATTTTAAGTAAACAATAGTTTTTAAAACTATTTTGAAATTAACTAATGTAGACTGATAAAAAAAGTCCATTCTTAACAATCGTCAAAATATTTATTGGATTAAATGTTATTACAATTAAACTCAGTTAAACAAGCGAAATTTTATAACACAAAAAAATTATACCTTTTATTTATAGCGTTTTTAAAAATTTTTACAAGATATTCTCTCATCATACAATCGGTCATTTAATAAGGAAAAAGTTTATCCAAAGTATAAAAAAATGACTTACGTTATTTAAATGAATGTGATTTTAACAATTTTTTCAGACTGTCAAACAAATGCCTAGTTGATTCGAATTCTACGCCCAGAATTACATAGGATCCACCTTATTATGTACTCTGACCTCCCATTGTACGTAGGATCCAACCCAGCTTTAAGACGTTGTGTTTCGCCACAAAAATTTTTTTTTTCTAAATGCTGTACTTAGCAAAGTTGAAGTTAAAATCTTATGTTTGAGAATAAGACACAATTAAAAGTACAAAAAGTTTGAAAGTGTGTATCAGATTAAATTGAGTTTCCACACTTCATGCAGGAAGCTTTTTTAAGATGAAAAATCACATATCAGAAAACCATGGTTTAAATGTGTTAATTTAGATTAAGGAAAGGAAATAAAGTATGGCAAAGGTCACTCTTTTTCTTTGTGTATAGTTTTATGTGCATGTTTGTGTAATCACTCATATTTTGAGATTTTTGGAACGATTTAAATGAACTTTGGCTCTTTTAATTTATTGATACAAAGACATTTTGTCAACAATTCTTTTTACTCCTTTTTAAGGGATTTGGAAAATTCATTTCTTATACCACCATTTAAAGTTCGACTAAGTTTCCTGTTTTTAGAGAGAAAAAGTGTAACATTCCTGCCAAATAAAAAAATCGCATGTACTGCTCATGGAAAAGATATTTTTCTATTTTCTGCATGATTACCTCGCCATCGGGTTAGGAGCCAATTTCCTTACAGAGAACGCCAAAATACCTTTTTTAATGAGCCGTTAATGAGATTTTTACCAGAGAGATTTTATTACACTTTTTTTTCTAAAATCATGGAAAAATGTCGTATTTTCAGTAGAGATCAAGGAAAAATCATATACAGGCCTTGGGAAGAAAGTATGGCATCTTCTCCTTGGTACTTCCTGGCCTTTGGCTTAGGTGGAAATTCATACCTAGGAGGGAACGCTGTACTTTTTTTCTTGGTGCGTCATATACTATTATTCCATAAAGAATTTTTTTTAACTATTTACTATCCTTGTAAGATATTTTAGTATACAAAATTTAATAATGCTTTAAAGTTCTCAACAAAATGACGTATTGAGATAAATATAAAAATATTAGGCTCATTAGTGTGAGTTGGTTTAAATAAGATAAATGCCCAGTTGCACGACCCACAACACTGCTCTTGATGCACTGCTGGTGAACGACTATTGTAGTATTTTCTCGGTGTTATTATAACTAGATCCACTTGCTTTTATTGCATGTAGCTTTTTACTTCTATACTACTTTGCGGACATTTTTGAACTAAGATAAAAAGCTAACGTATTGTACCAAAACTGTAAGCTTATTTATTGCTACTATTATTAATTTTTTTAAGATAAAAATTACACGAAAACCATGAAGAAAGTGTCAATAATTAGTATGCCAAATTTCAGCCAGATCGGTTGAGTAGTTTTAGTAGTTAGGGGTAGTTTTAGTGGATTACAACGGTTTTTGTGACTTTACTTTATATATTAGTAAGCTAATTTTTTTTTTTTTTCGTGAAAAAATCAATATTCTAATGTACGAACTTTTAGTCTTAAGAAAAGTTTAAATTATAAAATATATTATTTACAAAATTATTTGGACTTATATATTTTGTGATTGAAACGGATAAGTAATTTTTTAATAAACTTGTTTCATAAGTAATGGCAGTGGCAACTAGGCACACATCATCTATAGGTGATAGTAAGGGATACATTTTTTTTAGTACAAACATTCTATACTGAA
>NW_019384279.1:361785-381890 GCF_000648655.2 Copidosoma floridanum | reverse complement strand
ATATATATATATATATATATATATATATATATGGAAACAAAACTTGGCCAAGATAGCTTAGCTGCAACGCTACTACAGCTTGACCGACACAAGCAAGTACCTGTCAAGCTAGGTTAGCCTGAGAGTCAAGCAGAAACTGTTTGACAAACCCAGGCAAATGGGACCGGCACAAATCAAGCAAAGTGTACTTGGTAATGATAAGTCATTGATGCAGCTTACTCTTATGTGAACTGCCAGATGAGAGCGGCCGTGCTTTTTAGTTTGTGTGTAGGTAATGAAATACGTGCTCTATAAGTCCATGTCTCTACTTCTTCTCTTATATCTCTGTTACATGACTAAGTATTTGTGTACTTTTGATTAACAGTTTCATACAGTTAGCCGAATCATGTATTTTTTATTTGTAAACTAGATTCCTCTGCTATATTAGCTATGCGTATGGTGGTAACGTGATATGAAGGTTAGAATCGATGCGTATTTTTTGAAACGTGAAGGATAACTAAACTGCAGCTGTTTTTGGGTCTGGTTACAAGCTTAAAATTGATTGACGTTTTTTTTTTTTTTTTTTTTTAAATTCTCGCATGCAGTTACTATGAAGGAGTTTGTTCCATCTTTGGTAACTCAATGGAACTTGCATAAATTTATGGAACGGTTCAGAGATAAAGCTGAATATAATTAAGTATGTTTGACTTAGGGAATAATTTTTAGTCATATGTTGTATTAATTTATGTGTATGAAGTAAAAAACCATTTATTCATTATGAATCATATTGTCAAAGACGTCAATAGAGAATAGACAGCGTGTATAAAAAATGTTGATGCTGATAAATGGATTTTTGGCAGAGGCTAGAATCAATAAGAATGTTTTGATGATGAAAAAATTATTGACAATTTATTTCATTCAAAAAAGTGTGGATTTAGGAGAAAGTTTGAGATTGATTTTAATGCATGGAAATCCTCACAGTCTGAAAACTCTAATTTGAAAAATAATTGTTCCAACGAATTCCAGTTATCTGAAATCACTCAAAACTATTCTGAACCCCTTTTATTGCATAATTCAACAGTAGTGAAGGAAAGAAGTGTTCTTTTGGAGGTTGATAATAATGAACGGCTCACTCCGTCAAGCTCGTGGATCTTAGCTTTTCGTACGCTTTATTTATTATTTTCTATGTTAGTGTTTTGATCAATATTTTTTTATTAAACCAAGACATTTTATCATTGTTACATTATTTTCGTACAGATACACATAGTTTAAAACTGTACAGCAGTGAATAAATAGTACAAGAAGGAGATAGTATATTTTAGCACTGTACAAAAAAATACTAAAACTTGATACTATTTCATTAAGTGACGTGCGTTATTATCGAATATGAATAATTTATTTAGTAGAATAAGGATTTTCTGTAACTGTTCCATATAAGATGTCTATTCACGATGATATTTCGTTCCATTCATTTCAATGCATATAAAAGATTGCATTTATTACTAAATGAACATGAACTCAATTATTCTCTTGGCTATCATATCATACATTATAGATACTATTTAAAATTGCCAGAATTACTTGAGATCAATGTTTCGACCTTGTAAATCAATTAGCTTCAATTCTTAAACACGACTTAAGTACTGATAACTTCAAAATTTGTTTTATTTTCCATATAAAGTATCTAAAGATGGTCAACGAAGTATAAACGCAGGCGTAATTTTGTATGAAAAATACTTGGCAGTAAGGAAAAAACTTTTGTTTGCTAGAGTAATTTCAAAATTTAAATGTATCTCAGAAGGTAAAAACTAGATTTTCCATTACGATTTATAAGAATGCATTTTGACAATTTCATCTTTTTAGATCTAATTAATCTTGATGCAAACATAAGATGATTACAAAGTAACGATTAATCACCGAAAAAAGTTCTTAAAAATAGCATGACAATTGCAAAAAAAGAGATCAATGTAACAACATAAAAAAACCATTTTGAGCTCTGTAAATGTTCAGGCAAAAACTATTGTGCAACGGTGGCAAGAGTTAGTATATAATAAATAATTATCCTACAACGTACACCCAAAACATGATATCATTAATATAGCCACTAGCAAAATCATTATTAAATAAGTAAATTTGTAAATATTTTAAAGGTATGGATTTTTATTTAATAATTATGTATGATGATTATGAATTATGTATGCACATGATTTTGATCAGAAGTACCTTACATGGAAGTGTCAATTTACCGAAGACTAGCCAGATGTAGCATCAAAAATCGTTAATTTATCACGCTTGACGGGTAAACTTACTGAATCTCACATAAATCAGTGACTTAAGAAAAAGTTAGAGTTATGGAACAAATTTTTCAACAGTTTGACAAAGCTTTATTTTATGTGCCGAGGTACATACTTAATTTTTACACTTAATTTTTTCTTGCATTTCCTGAATCTCGCATAAATCTGGTATCTTAAGGAAAAGTTACAGTTGTTGGGTTAATGTATCTTCCAAAATTATTGGAAGTCATTTACAGAAAAAGGACCACTTTCAATAAAATTTATGGAACATATTTTTTAACAGTTCATCTAAGCTTTATTTTCTTTGCCGAGGTACGTATCTAATTAATACATCCTAATTTTTTGAATACGTATTTCTAAGTCTTTATTAAAGATTTTATATTTTCTCCAAGACAAGAGAACAGTTAGCTATTATACAAGAAGAAAGAGAGCGATAAAGAAATTACGAAATTTCTCTCTACATTGTTTTTATTAGAGACTTAAGCAATTACAGAAACTAAATTGATCGAAAACAATGTGATACTAGAAGAACGAGAATCTAAAGAGTTACTGCTGCATAATTGGAAATTCATTTTTAACAACAAATTAAAGTTCCAAAAGTATTTGTCATCGTTCAGTAGCATGTGTGTAAGATCCCATCAAATAGATTAAATAATGCTGTTTAAATTTTTTTTTAATGTTTAGTTGTTTTAAATACTGCGTGGCATGCCGAATGTAGGCACATATTAAAATTTACATCTTTATATATTGTTACGTCTTGTAACGTCTACCCACAGTCGGTAACAAATACTATATGGCACCCCTCGTCCAGCGGCCGC
The DNA here is from genome assembly GCF_000648655.2 of Copidosoma floridanum. The sequence goes on along the minus strand of NW_019384279.1, from coordinate 378,799 downwards.
ACCCGCAGATCAATACCAACGCACGATCGATCAGTCACCAGCTCACTAACAATTCCTGCTCCCTAACTCCATCCCTGCCAAATCCAAAATTTAGTCGAAGCCTGCAGCTGCACCTATTTTCCAGGAATACATTAATCAAATTTACCTTCACTTCTTGATTCAGTCCCAGTCCCACCCCTGACTATTGATCCGATTTAAGGTTTAAATAAGACTGCGCCCTGCGTGCTCCAGTAAGCAAGCAGCCAGTATTAATTAAGTGAGACATATTTGTTATCATTTATCCAACTGTTTTGATTACCTTTATAATATTTGTCATGTTTGGGATAAAATATAATTGAACTTCGCGTATTACTTCAATAAGCTTTTCTTCTAGCGATATAAGTTATCAACAGAATACCTAAGCTACTTCAACAGCCATCTCAGAAGAGCTGTTGACGTTGGATCGTCCATTATACGGAAAGGTAATAGTAAATTAATTCTGATGTGTTGATTGCTTTGAAACACTGACAAACACCAGCACTTACTGTTCACGTGCTGCACAACACGTTCAAATACTTGCGCTCTAAAGCTACGTCAAAGAGCCATGACGTAAGAATTGGGGGCATATCCTAAAGAACCACTACGTTTTACATATTAACAATGGACAACTGTAACGCTGACGCACTAATAATTTTACCAACTCACGTCAGCAGAATTGAATCTACTTTTACAGCAAAAAAAAAAGCCAACCTCATTAGATTGTTTGACTAACTTACAAATGAGAGAAATAAAATTACTCAACACTGTAAATCTCGTAAGTGATCCTAAAATCCAGAAAATAACTGCATCTTTATCGAAAGTGTTAGACACAGAAATCTTCTTAAGTATCTGTTAAGACGATTTAATGCTTGACGTATTATAAGATTTATCAACTCAGAACATAAATCCTTTTGAAATAATAACTACCATTCATCGAAATAAAGCCATTGACAACTTTAACCAAGGAATAAAAGTGAACTTTTAACAAAAAACATGGAAATAACTGAAGATTTTTCAAAATTAGATCTTAACACCCTATTCAACCCATACGTAAAAGCATCGCAATTCACCAACGCCAACCAAGTAGAATAAATCACAAATCTCGGATTTCTGAAGACTATAATGCCATCAATATAACTAAAATACAATCACTAATACCCCAAGCACTGATACAATGCCCAAAATAAAAGACATTATCATAACACCAAAAAATCACATCTCCAACAATTTTACAGAATAATCACTCCAATTTTTATAAAAAACCCACGTCCAGTGGCCCTTCTAAATCATTAACTACTTGTATAACATATACAATTCAACTTTAGCACCCATTCAAAATAAAAGACGTAATCTAAACGATATTCATCTATTACGAATCAAAAATCCCACTTTCAACCATTTTAAATGGCTGCAGGGCATAACACGTAATTCCAGAAATAAACGAAACTGATTTGACAAAATGAATTAAAATGCGGCTTTTAGAACAAACATTACTTTCTATACTTCCTACCAAAAGTAAAATCTTTGACAACATCGAACAAATAGCAATATTTTTCACAAACACTTTCGGATCCACAAAAACGTGATATTGGGTGACCTAGCAGATTTAAAACAAAAGAAGGGAGAGCGTTATCTTTATTTTTAATAGGCAACTGCCCAAGAATCAATTAAAGTAACTCTCTGTAACGGTTCCAAATAGGCCACATAAACAACCTCGAAGCAGCCACATCTCAAGCTATAGAAATCAAAAGAGACTTTAAATGCTACTTACCCACACATTTACAAGAAACAGTATAAATTATAACTAATAAACTAAGTCAAGATGCATAAATAAACTTAATTCGAACAGCAGAAAAATGACCAATTTGAAAAAGATGGGGGCACACAGCAGACAGTTTCTGGTATCGCTATGATAAACCAGTAAAGCCAATACACGCCAAGCAATGCCCATGTACAACGTTACATCATTCACAACTGAACGTCATTGAAGCCACTCTCCTATACCATGATATACACAATCACCAGAAAAGGGCGTGTCATTGAGTTAACTATCACATAGTAATCATGCCTCATTATATCAATCCAACAATAACGTACCAAACCAATACAGTCAGCAACAAATTTGAAACTCAATAATGATGATCAAAACACTCAAAAAGCATGCAACTATTGCAAAAAATTAGGTCACTGAAAAAGTGAATGTAAAAAAAGGCCTTCAACAAAAGAATTGTGCAAGAGGCATCGGAAAACGACTCGGGTTTCTTCCACAGGGGAAGCTTGAGAGAAACCAGCAATGTAACACTAAGAACGTCGCAAAACAGACAACAGTTACAAAAACTGTCTTACTAAATATCAAAATACAAATACCTTCTGTAATAATCAAATTCAGTGAAATAAATCTTATTCTCAACACTGGTGCAGAGGTCTCACTTATAAAAGGATTTCTTATTCTACCTAACATCATAATTTTCTAATATAACAAGATGTTTTGTACTTATCAAATACAAAACGATTACTATAAAAATTACTCGAAAATACGAAGTAACGTAATACCTAATCGAAAAAAAAACAAATAACGCAGAGCATTCTCAAAAACACCGCGAAAATACTGTCACATACACAAATATTCAATACAACGTCTTACGTTTAAAAGAAACAGAGCACTGCTAATCAGAACCTCTAAAAACTGCAAAATCCGACCTTAGTAGGAAGCAAAAAATAAAAAGATTCCAAATTACAAAAAATTACCGAAATCTAAAGTCATGGAACAAAAAATAATATACAAATGCCAAAATCCAAAATCATGAAACAAAGAATTATTTTACAAACTCCAAAATCTGAAATCTAAATACAAAAACTTCTGTAACAAACTCCATAATCAAGAATTAAAACATAGACAACCACGACACAAGAATCCAAAACTTTAAACTCAACAATAATCAAGTATCCGTACTTAAAAACAAAGAAAAATTGGAAGTACAACCTTAGTTTCCACCATGGCACTTTATTTTTAATCCTAAACTTTTTAGAAACTAAATGTTTTGACGTGTTAATTGTTTTTGACGTGTTGTCAGTGTAACTGTTCGTTGTCGACTGACTGCTGTAGCATATGTTGACTACTTGTATAGCTTTGAGTGTTGTATACAATTCTCATTATAATGAAGGTCTTATATGTTACCTCACGATTATGACTTCTCTACGAAAATTGACTAAATTACCGTCCTGATCGACAATGTGTAGTTGTATGAAGTCAACTATGCGTCCAAAAATTGGCAAGTAGATAATTTGTGATGGTACTTCGATGATTTTATAACCTGGTGGTACAGCTGAAAAAAATTTGTGAATGGTATAAAATTTTTCTCCATTTATATAGACTTCAGTAGTGATATTACACTCAACTCTCAGTGAATTTATTTTGAGAATAGCTACAGGCAAATCTGAGCTGTAGGTTGTGCTATCTTTAAAAATACATTCAGTGAAACCTAAAAGATGGCCTATAGAATCTTTCGGTCTAAAATCAATCATATGACTACAAGTGATGATGTTACAAGGTGCATTATTCTTGGGTTTGATATCAACAGTTATATCGTTGGGCTGTAATACGATCTAAAAACGACCACTTGATCAGCCACATAAAATTAATTATTAACTTCGTCAATATTTGGAATCGAATTAAATGTTAGGAGTTCTACTAAAACAAGAAAGTATTTATGCATTGATGATAACTTGATAGGTGGAAAACATTGTGCTTCCAATACAGAAAAAGTTCCAGACAAACTTAGTGTCAATGTTTCTTCCATGACTGCTAAAAAGCGGATGAATAATATTGCGCTATGATATTACCTTATATACTTTTTGAGAGAAAATTTTAGTTTAAATGACGACAACTATAAGAATCATAATCTTGATATTTTACGTGGTTATACTTGATATTGGTAACTCCCAAATATAGCATTGAATCGATAGGTGGTTGTTGATCACCAAAACTGTCAAAATATACAACATCATTACCATGCTTTTGATATGCCACCCAATATAATCCAGGACCATATTTATCGTCGAGATTAACTATAGCAGTTTCACGATAGCAAGGTCCATCGATTGGTAAGTCATTTCGCATGAATACTCCCCGGAAATTCAGGTTTTTCAACTATTTAGCATATTTTAATAAATCAGCATTGGTCAAAGCTCTAGCGGGTAGTCTTACTTTGAGGATTTTTTTTTTTTTTTTTTTTTTTTTTTAATCTTTTCGAGCATATGGCTTTAAGTAGACACCTAATCCAGTTTTATACAATCAAATTTTAGACCTTTTTCAAGAGCAATAGCCTCCATAGTTTTATTGTGTCTTTGGCTTACTTGTAGCTGCTTCTTAGTACCCTCACTGGAACTAATACTTTTTAATATTCCCGCCACACCGTTTGCTAGTGCACCGGTTGCACTCAAGCCATAAAATATGGGTATTAGAGGTAGAGCACCACTAGTTCGAGCAGGGAGAGGTCAGATACGTGGTATTTTCACATTTTTTGACCATCTGCTTTCTTAACTGCGCAACGTGCTCTCTTCAAATCCAAAGCAATAACCTTGTGTGCATTTTTGTTATTTATTTTCTGTAATGCAGCCTTAACGACTGTACTCAAAGCAGTGCACCGTCTTTTCTTACTTTTCACACCCGTTCCGAATGTACTTTTAAGCTTCATAATACTCGCAGTAGCTAGAACAGCTGCTTTTTTTCCAATATTCAAATCTCTAGCCTTGACTCTTTGCCAAGCTTTTTGAGCTAAAACTCTATCTGCTAAATTTCGAGCCTCGATGTTTTCTCGATTCTGAAAATAGGCTACGTTGTGTTCCTTGCACGCTACGTCCAGTGAATTTACTTCTTGATCACCTCTAGCCAGACATTTGACAAGCTTAGTGCCAGGACCGTAAAACTAATGTGTTGTTCTACGGGTATAATATTTATAACCCTATTTAAAAGACCACATCCTCTTGTACGATGAATGATCATCACTTTTTGGTAGTTCAGAAACAACTGAGAGCCAAGGTCTGAAAGCGCTGTATTTATACGTTGTAAAAGACCTGCGCATTCAATTATCACATCAGTCATTATCTAGCCATCATACTGTATAGACATGCAATTCAAAAAGCAAACTATAAAGTTGTCAGTTCCAAACTTTGACGCTGTTGTAAAAGAGGAAAAGCGTTCAAATCGACACGGTGAATTACTCCCAAATAGTATTCGAGCCGTATTCTGTGGCCTATCCAATTGTAATCAGACAAACAGTCTACTAGCACTAATTGTAGACCCAAATGGACTGAGATTTGAAAACGTCTATTTGTACTCAAAGTCGCTTAATCAACCAACGTATAAGTTTTCGAAAGAGCTGCTGGAGCCCATAGATGACATACAATTTTTCGCATTCAGTGAACATGAAGCAGTAGTATCTCCAGATGATCCACTACCCAACTCTATCATGATTTTTGACTACATAGCTTGTGAAAATCAGGATAATGTAAGAGCTTTCTACGGTATGGGAAGACATGAAAATGTGGACTGTTTCTACGTATGCCAGTCATACGTGCAAGTACCAAATCACCTTGTGAGAGACAATGTAAACCTTTTAGCTCTATTTCATCAAGATAAGCTGAATTTAATATATATATGGTGATGATGACGATCACGTGAACTCTGACATGTCGTATACGTAGTTTGACAAGCTCTGCACAAACTGTTTGAATGATAATAAATATGGGTTCGTTGTCATTGATAAATATAAAAAAATTAACAGTGGTAGATATCGCAAAGGTTTTGAAAATTTTGTTGTAAATATAGGTCACACATAGAGTAATACTTTCAGTCTACTCTGAGACGTTGGAGCATCAACATGTGCAAAGAAGAAAAAGATATTCTTCATCAGCTGGTGAAGGCCAGAGAAGCCTCAAAGAGAAGTATAAATTATTAAAATGTGGAAAAGATAAGGTTGAAAAAGTACTAAATGATGCTTTTGAACCAACTACTGATCCTCTTCAGAAAATCCTTTCTGAAATAAGGAAAAATGAACAAAAAAATTATTCGGTAACTAATAATTACTACAATAAACTATATGGGCCTCAACCACTACCAATCAAACGAATGAAAGAAGAAGAATACAGTGATGAAGAGTCAATGTTTGAATCTGCTAATAGTCAAAGTGATGATGATGAAATGAATGTTACCATTAAAAACTAAACTGATGAGAGTCTTTATGGAATTAAAAAAATACGCATCTTAATATAGTTGATCGAATTTAAAAAGAATCATTGAATTTTGTGTATGGGCTACGAAAACAGACTGAAATATACAAATTTGACAAATTGCCTGTATATTTTGACAACAATAAGATCAGAATGAACAAGTTTAAATTTTCTATGAGCGCTAGATTAATGGCGCTATTGGTGATGAAACATCCTAACGCAACCCGCATAACTGAGGATGATATAAAAAATTATTACATTGTTTTGCAAACTTCAAATGCGCATCGAAAAGGGTTTGACAAGAATGAACCCATCCAAACGCATAGAAACAATCAATTTTGTAAAATCGTAGCTCCAATGTTTGGTCTTATTTCAAGCAAAAAGAACGGATCATTATTACCTCTTTACAAAATTGCTTAAGCAATGCAGCAAGTAGATTATGTACACTGGGACGATCTAAATGAGCTGGTCAATCGTCTTCGATTACTCATAGTGAAAAAATCTGCAGAAAATCCTAACCATGACAATGAGATAATATGGACTATTGAAGAATTGCGTAAAGCTGGGTGTATATACTAAAGCTCGCGAGCATTCACGTTAGTAGCGAAATGAGCATCAACGTGTTCGGACGTGAGAATGAAGGCGATAGCCGAGGTCCTCCTGGTTCTTTAGGTGTTGGCTATAAACTCACTACGGATGTACAATATGATATTAAATATTAAAGCCTGTGCAATGTTGCAGCAGCAATCCACTAAAATGATGCAGTGAATCTTAATACTTTTGAGAATAAAATAAAAATAATTACAGATGAACAAGGCAAAAAGTAATGCAATTTAAGTGAAGTGTGCGCTAAAAAAACTGTAAACTTGGAGCAGGAAGTAAATACAATGAAAGAGGTATTGTCTCAGATCTCTAATATCACTCCAGAAAATAATTAAACCAAATATATAAAACCAATAATCCAAAGATTTTAGTCTCATTGGCTTATCAGCCATCAACTAGGATGGATCGTAACAAGGAAGTGGTTGTGGAAGACCTTCACAAACCAGCTGGTCGTAACTATCCACGTTGAAAGTATGATATTCAAGGTTTGGATGAGACATGGCAGGCTGACCTTGTAGAAATGATAGTCTATGCTCATAAAATAAAGGTCATTGGTACATGCTAACTGTAATAGATGGATTTTCAAAGTATGCATGGGCTGTACCTGTAAAGAAAAAAGTGGAGAAGATGTTACAACAGCAATGAAGTTCTTATCACAACATATTTGAGTACCAAAACAGGAGTAGAGAGTTCTATGACAAATGTTTTCCAGACCTTATGCGACAATATAACATCAATCTCTATTCAACACATAGTAATCTCAAAGCATCTACACGTGAGCGATTCAATCGCACTTTGAAAAACAAAGTGTGGACGAAGTTAAGTCTTCGTGGAAATTACAAATGGCTTGATATCTTACCAGATCTAATTGCAGCTTAAAATGCTCACAAGCATCGAATAATCAGCTGAAACCTTCAGATATCACTGCTGCCCACGAAGTTTTTCAAAAATTTACGGTTATTGACGAAATGATAAAAAGGCCAAAATTTAGAGTTAATGATAAAGTACGTGTGAATTAAGCAAAAAATGTCTTTGAAAAAGGCTACACACCAAACTGGTTAACTGAAATATTCAGAGTTTACAAAGTATTGAAAACTTATTCAGTTACTTATCATTTAAAAGATTATAAGGATCAGCCGGTCTCTGGTAGCTTTTATGAACAAGAGCTTCTAAAATCAAAGTATTCAGACGTATATCTGGTGAAGAAAGTTACAAAAAAACGTAGTAGTATGGTTTACATTAAATGGCTGGGATTCGATAAATCGCATAACAGTTCGATCAACAAGTTAGATATTTAAGAAAGAGAGAAAGTGAAGGGGGGCCTATTCAGCACTCCGTCCTGTGATAAACAGCCTTTCATGCATTTCCACCTTCAATAAACTTTCTCTTTTATTTATTAACAAATTCATAAATTCAAACTTATTATCACCATGATATAAAATAAATAAAGCATATTTTTGAACTTCTTCTCTCAACTTATTGTACAAATCATCATTGGCTTCTATTGCTTTTGAGACACGATCTAGAATGAAGACTTGAAATTCATCATCTTTTATGATGAGTACTCTGCATCCCAAACAAGTATTGACCTTCTTGAGCTCGGCCACCATGTACTTCTGATCCTTCTCCAGCTGCGACTACCTCATGGTTGGGAGGTGGTTATTGTTGGCGATACGGTTCAATGCAGCAAAGTCCATTTTACTGAAATAGAAAAAAGAAACATTAGTATACAGCATATAACTGAAAAATAGTAATTTACCTCTAATAACTCTTACTTTCTTGTTTAAAGGTGTATACTTAAAGGGAGTGAGTAAGCTCTTTAGCTCGTCAAGCGACAGAATAAGCTCTGCTGGAGGATACAAATCTATTTGTAGCTCTCTTCCCTACTCCATTTTTTCTCCCACCTCATCATCTAGGTGGACGAACATATTTAGTAGCTGGAGAACTTCATCGTCCAGTTTGATATAGCCCCATGGTAGCGTATCTGTGCTGTCTGAGAGTAACTGACGTTTGTCATCTTGTGGACTGAGAGCTATTTTTCACTGTTACTCTGTATAAACGACGTGTAGCCTGAAGCAGATATTGTTTTGCTGACACATAACTGTAGTCTTTTTGAAAAAACAGTTCCAGTAGTCTTCGAAGCCGCTTTTGGTCTTCACTACAGCTGTTTTGACACCATTCGTCTTCTTAATCAGCTTCTCGTTTTGCACGCAAACGCAATACATCTTAGTACGCAGCCCAATGAATTCCATCATAATGTTGACACAACACTTTTCCTTTATCAACCCTATGACTTTTTTATTTATGAGAGGCAGATCAAATTGATTAATCAATAGATAATCTGACATATCGAATCCATTTATGTCTTGCTTCATAACTTCATAAACATTTTGACAAGAAATTTCGTATATCAAACTGTCGATATCGGTGTACAGCAACTTGCATCTATTAAAACGTTTTTTCATTTCAGCTTTTCAAACTGATTTTTACTCTGCTTTCTTTTCTCCGTGTTGAGATCGACGTATAGTTTAAGCCATAGACTTTCTCTAAAACGCAAGACTCTATGAACTTTTTTCAGCACTAGTCCATATTTAAGAGCCTGCTTCAATGACTTATGATGTACGAATTACATATCGCTCTCTATCATACAAAGTCGTCACGAGCTTTTGCTGCTAGGAGCGAGGCCTAGCCATATGTGGACGGAGAGGTAAATCCATGTGTTCATTGTGGATAACTACTAGATATTGCAGATTTACTTCCATTATTTGGCTATATCCATCATCTGGTTCATTGAGAAATGTTGATTTTGTGTCAACCCACTGAATGTCTCCTCTTGGTAATATTTGTGTCATGGCTCATCCATACAAATTGTTTGCATCAAATTACATGAGGTGTTTGTCTTCTTCCGCAGGATTATAATCCTCCACGTACTTATTGTTAGCCTTAACATAACGGTTGCAGCAATGGCTCACACCTCCTCCGATGCCTTTCTCAACAAACAAAAGCATATCTATGTCGGTAAGCATCTCTAATTCAAATTGGGTAAGCTTTAGCATGGCGTCCCACGTTAGACCAGGTGTGGTGTAGTAATGTGCAGGGCCTAACTCATGTGCTGCCAAGCATGTAGAGCGAAAGTTTTCAAAGACGTCTGCCAACAGCAAAACGTCGGTTTTCAAGTACAGATCAGAGTACTTTTCGAGCGTTTGAACTTCAATTGTTTTCCAAACATTCTGCGAATGCTAATATTCTACATCGGAAATTTCACTATTTTTTAACTTGTTGTAAAATTCCAATTTAGATTGCAGCTCTTTTTCTCTCGGTTTCTCCAGAGAACTCACATAGTCGTAAGAAAATATACCGTTTCTCGGCAAAAGCTTTGCCTGCTCCCTACTATATACCCATTGGAATTCACTGGTAGTGATGTCTCACTTATCCAGATATGATGCCATATTTTCCAAGAAGGAGGCCATGAATCGAAACGAATCAATAAATCGGAAATTGATGTCACTGCCCTTTACGTTCTTCGTACATGAAATGTGCTTCTCCTTGTTCTCAGCTATAAGATTGACACGTCCCTCGAAGTCTTTACTGGTGGCCACCTCTTCGATGATAAAGTGTGAATCGTATCCGTTGAGATTATATCACTGGAATGAATCTTGAATTCTGATACTTGATATTACAACTTTCGTGTGCAGCACCTTTACATTTTCCGGTCAGATGACAATGATCTCGTACTTTTTCTCATTTTTACCAGATCAATCGCCACAAACATGACAAGCTGTAGCTTGTCTAAACTCATTCTCTTCTGTTTGAGTCAAGATCATTGGCTTTGGATTCTCATACAACTGTTGCAGATATTCTGCGATAGCTTTCAATTCTCAAGTGAAACACTCTGCTGGAGTCTCCATATCATCTTCTCTTCAGCAACTCTTGTAAAATGATTGGCTGTTGTCAAAGCTATATTTTACATAATAGCCTATACTATACGCTTGATACTTCTGATATGCGCATACGTCATTCTCCACAGGCTCAAGTAAACACTAAAAGTTTGCATAGATGACGTGAGGGATTTTTTCAGCAGAATTAAAGTTCTTGAACTTGAGAATGTTGTTTTCTTTAGTTGGCAGATTTATCCGGCACTTGTTCACGTTAGTACAATCAAGTTCATGCCTACGGAGCTTATCTTCACTGTAAAAAAAACGTAATCATCTGTCACACACCTTACAATTTCCTTTATTTTTTGTTAGTTGATTCACTATAAACCTCGACGGATTTTTCATCTATACATAATGGTTTTTCAGTTCTAGTACGTCTTTATACTCTTCATCATTGTTTTCATCATTGTAAAAATTATGTACAAGAAGCAGATCACATGAGTGTCTTTCTTCATAGATGCAAGATAAAACTGTATGCTTGCCACCATATTTCCGTAACATATATACATTTACAGAGACCGGATTTTGTTTTTCAAACTTGCTAACTTGCTTCAAAGGAACTGAAAACTCTAATCCATTGAAGTTTAATTTATTTTCATATGGTTTATAATGATTCACTCACTGAGCATTTTTATTAACAGGGTATAGTGCAGACATAACTGCCCCAACTTTTTTTTCTGAATATCTAGTGACAATTTAATGAATGAATTTACTTTGATTGGGTTCTACTTATTAATATTCACGTTTAAACTTATTATCTGTTGTAGTGCCACCCAGAAACTCTCTCTTCAAACTCTTCCATTTGATATATTATAGGCTAAGTTAAACTTAAGACGTTTTTAGTCATCTTTAAGTCATCTTTTAGTTGTCTTGAAAACCATATCAAATAATCCTAAAGTCATCTTCAAGACATTTTGACTAACACTTACTGTCAATAATACCATGATGTAAGAATACCAGGTGTGGCCTCATTTTCGTGGCATTCTGCGCCCTCCATCGCGACGGTATATTTGAGGCAGATGTGACTACTACAGCGTTGAAGTGCCTGTACAATGAAACGAAGTGGCCAAAGTTGAAACTAAAACCTATTCCTCGCATCCACTTCAATGTGAGATAACTATAAACAGATATAGATATACATATACGTCAATTGATAAATGTTTACCTATTTAGTCCGTTTTTTCTATGTAAATATTCATGAATTGTGCGTTTGATCACTGAAACAACTGGAATGAAAATATTGAAATTAAAATATAAATTGTTTCACAAGTTTCTTAATGTTAATACGCTTGATATTTTAAAAGCTTTTGAAATTCGCAGACATACATGGCGGCGCAATGGAAGCGTTCCTGATTGGTCAATTAAAAGAGGTGTGCAACGCCACACCTTGTATTTTTACATCATGGATAATACATCCAAACATATCTGTATTAGTACAGGTACGTTCCAACTCTCCGGTAGCGTACTAGACTATCATCCTGAATTCCCTGAAGACTGAGGTTCAAATCCGAGTGAGAGGAAAATTTTTTATTCCTTAATTTATTACAATGGACTAAAAATATTTTCAAAACGCGTGCTTATTTGAAATCAAATAAAAAACATTTCGAAGAGTGCACTCATTTAAATGTGCTAGTATGCAACCATCTTCCAAACATATTTTTATTAGTGCAGCTACCGTCCAACTCTCTGATAGCATAGTTGGTAGCGTGCCTCACCTACACCCTGGAGATTGCAGTTCAAATCCGAGTGCGGGTGAGAATATTTTTATTTAAACATTTATTCTTGTATTCATTGCAATGAACTAAAAATAATTTTAAAATGCACGCTCATTAAAAATTGAAGAAAAAATATATTTTAAAACATACACTTTCACTCAAATGGTTCGGATGAAGATATGAGTACCTGCAGATCAGAAGTGGTCCTACTCAAGTGACCTCGTACCTTCAAGTTGGGGGTGGCCCAGTTCCTTAATAGGTGGGGGGGGGGTTAGCTTTGGATCCATACGGCTATATGAAGCATAGTGGAAGTAAAGAGTAGTAATAAAAAAGAAAAAGAGTAAGTAAGAGACGAAGAGCTTAGTCAGTTGCTAGACACTGCTGAGCATAGACATGTCTGTCTACGGTCACTGACTGAGCCTCTTAGCTCTCTTAACACTGCTCTTTATTGAAAAGTGGTGGAGTGGGGGTATAAGTAAAAAGTGATGGTCAGACTTAGTGCTCTACAAGCATAGGCGGCACAGAAGGGGTGTGCTTGTACCTGTGCAGGGACTGGCCTACGACTGTACTAGATTTTTGTTACCTGTACCAGTGTTTTAAGCGAGCACGGGGGCATTTCGGTGGTGCAGGTGAGCAGAAGAGCGGTTTGGGGACTAATCCAGCAGCCATGGGCCCAAGAGTGAGACGAGCACATGGATGGATATAGCAACCATGGGTGCTATGGGCACAAGAGCAGAGCGATCACATGCCAGAGTGGAAATTAAAAGTGGGTAGCCCAGCTTAAACGCATGGTCCAAATGAAGCAACCAAGCTTGGCCACAGGTTGGTTTGTCGACCACTTTCGTCTGCACTGATATTAGATGTATATAAGCATATACGTTTATATACATATTTATGTGTGTGCCTGCGCGCAAGCATGTCATATTACTTGTATACTTATCTATAGACGTCTCTGTATTATACTGATCTGCAGACGAAAGTGGGCGATTACTGGGAGAAAGTCAGGCCAAGCTGCACCCAAGTCAGCACCGTATTACAAATCCACTGGAGGCCAAGTCAGGTGCTAAGCTGCGGCCAAGATGGGTGGCATGGCAGCCAAACTTGGGTCCAGCTTTCGCCCACTTCCAATTTCTACTTGGGTGGCAGCCACGGGAGCTACGGGCACAAGAACAGGACAAGCACACAGGTAAATATGGTACAGATACGGCAGTCATGAGCGCTATGGGCCCAGCCAGTACTCATGTTTGCGCACAAGCACGGGAGGGGGGGTTGTGCTTGGACCAACGTAGTTTACCTACTGAAATATATTTGTAATGATTGTAAGCAGGATTCTCACTCGTGTTGAGACATGCTCTAGCTTAAAAATTTTGTTATGGAGTTAAATTTTTGTTAATATAGAAAGAAACGTTTCATTAGCTTGCCTCATGACTTGAGTAAGACGGTAAAATTTTAATTTTAGCCATAAATAAGGCCCAACCATACAATTTTTAATTAATTTGTAAATATGCGTTGATCTAACTGGTGTAAGTTGACGTAAATCGCCAATAAAAATAACGTCAATGTTTCCAAAATCATCTTTATGATTTCCCGTAATTGGTTTTAGACGTGTATGAATCTTAACCAAGAGTTCTGCACTGACCATACTTATTTCATCAATGATTAATACTTTAACGTATTTAAAAAGACATCTGGGTAATTGTAAAAGTTCTTATAATAAAGGTAATAGATTTCAAAGAGAAATTATGAGAGCAGTGTAAATGGTTGTACCGTCAATTGCTACAGCACCTTTACCAGTAGAAGCACCGGTTATGTAAGCTTCACAATAACCATCGGTGTCAGTAAACCTATTGTATAATTTCATAATTAGTTTGATACCAAATGTTTTACCACACCCAGCAGGATCAGTCAAAAATATTTAAAAAGGTGACTCATGTTTGTTCTGAAGATGATCAGTAATGGTATCTTAAAGTTCTCTTTGCTCTTTGTTAATAGCATCGTCATTGATTAGTTTGGCTTTTCTGACCTGATGTAGCTTTGAAAAAAATTCATCAGAAACTTCTGTTTCAGTATGTTTTAACTTATACAATAATTCCAATTGATTAATCCATTCAACTTCGTTTGCACTCATAGCCATAAAAGCTGTTGGTGCACCTGATTGTCTAGTAATCGCAAAAAGTTTTTTTTTTCGATCAGCTCAATACCAAGCAGAATTAGGTACACATCAAAGAAAAGCGAGGTAACCTTCAATACAACTGTTTATATAATTTTCCGATTGAATTTGCTCTTTTGTAATATTAGTATCATGGCCAATGTGTTTGAAAGCTACAGTAACAGCATCTCGAACTCGCTGTCTCATAATTTTAACAGCGAAATATAAAAGATGTTATGGATCTGCACCCTGACGATCGGTACGTTGAAGTTCACTGGTAGCTTGCATAAATGGAGTAACATTAACTCCTTCCTTGTAATTTCTAAACTGTCCACCATAAATGGTTGAAAATGGAAGCTCTTCAGCGTGTTTATTAAACAAAATACTAATAGGCACGTTATTTTTGCCGGGTAAAATGTATAACATTTTATCTTCATTCCCCATTAGAGTTTGTAGTTGAGCTGTCAGATTACCTCCCCTTCGAACATGTTCACTAATTTCATTATTATCAATCTCAGCATCATCTAAATATTTATTTGAGGCTTCCTCTTTGATGGAAATATTATAAAATAAATACAGTGGTGTCTGTACTAAATATATTAACCAGTCTTTAATATTTTTTTTTATAAGACCATGAGCGTAACTCAATTTATGTATTAACTTTTTCCTAATGTGCACATAAAAAAATGGTCATTTTAAATATTTTTTGAAAGTTTATTTACTCTTGTTTTAACATCAATTGGAGCATTCATAATTTATCCATAAATACCGAATTGGCCGTAAACATGTCTAAGTCTTCTTATTTTCTTAAAAGAAGTTCTTGGAGAAATAAGTCGCTATTTAATAAGATTTAACTCTGGTAAATGTGATGGAATGACTAGATATGAAAATTCGTTGTATGTTAATGATAATAAAATTTTTTGTCTGTCCAAAGATTTTTCATACGTAGAACAAATTGCCACTACAGTAATGCCACTAACAAAATTCTATTAAAATACAAATAATTATCAAGTATAAGAATTTTACTAAGAGTATAAATAAAAAAAAAATTTTAATCTTTTTTCCACCAAAGCCTATGGCAAGCTGCGCAAAAATTACCAAAAGTATTGTTTAGAACATTGTTAAAAAAATTTAACAATGCGTGTTGATCATAGTTCGTACATTTTGCCGAAACTTCATTATTATCTATTTACGAGTCAACGTCAGTTTCCGAAACATTATCTGAAGGCTCACAAATGTTTTTAATATCAATCCTGTTTTGTAAAATAATGTTTGAAATTGGAATTAATGGTGTGAAATGCAAGTTTGTTAAATGCCAATGGATAAGATTCGGAGAATCGTTTAGTTAAAAATGAGCGAAGATTTGTTTTTCCATGTTAGTATTTTCATCACTAAAGTGATAATGTTTGCATATACTTGTATCATATTATCTTGCAAGTATATATAGGCCGTCAATGTCTCCAAACTTGTGGTCACTAGAGAGTATCTCATTTGCACTTTTGGGATTTGAACATAAACCCAAAAAAGGTGATTGTTATAGTAGCCGTCTCAGTTGTAAAGGTGTAATTGTAATATTTAATAGTTTTGAAAAACAACAGAACGAACAATTTTCAGCTGGTTCAGATTGAATATCTCTGTTATGATTTAAAATGAGATCTGGTTGAGCACATGTAACACAATAATTATTCAGGGTATTATTCAATTCTATTGGTATACAGATAGAGTCCTATATCGAACATAAATTATCATGTAACAAGGAAATCATGTGTAAATTTGTGCATATGTTTTGTCTTGGGTCCTGATTATTTGTTTTTTTTTCTTAAACAAAAAAAGAAAAAAAAATATTAATTAAAAACTAATAGAATTGTTATTTATGCGGGAATCGTCGAGCTTAGGGGTTTAAAAGGATAGAATACACGTGAAAGAAAGTTATATATTCGTTTATTCGTGGATAAAAGCGAGAGAAGTCGCGTGCAAAGGGTTAGGTTTGGAGGCTGATTGGACAGAGCGGGTGGGTGAGCTGATAACGCTCGAGCCCGCCGCCAAAAGATGTTTATCAGAATATGTGTCCACTGCTTATGCGCCGCAAGAAGTGAGTCTTGGGCGAAAACTTATAAAGGCTCTAGCTACTGTACGTCACACGTCGAAGAACATGCGGTCATCGTCCTCGATGGCCATACTGGTTTTTGTGTGTGCGAGTATATTTGTGTTATGTTGTCTGTGAATTCTAAGTTATTTGTGTATACATAATTGTTTTTGTTTGCGCTGCTCTCTTAACATTATTATTGTATAATTATATTCTTTGCATAGTTATTATTTATTCTTTTTATTTTTATTTTTATTCTTATTATTTTTTTTTATTA
>NW_019384279.1:347384-361486 GCF_000648655.2 Copidosoma floridanum | reverse complement strand
CCCCCCCCCCCCCCCATTTTAAAAATCCAAAGGGTCCAGCTGCCACTCCTAGTGCTATTTCTGCTGCGATCAATGCGTATTCGTTCCAAATTAAGACTTCCTCCTTTGTTTGAACTAACTTGTGTGCCCGTTAGAGTACATCCGCTAGCTTTGTACCTGTTTTTATTCTATCGTCAAGTCCGTGCTCCTGGTTATCGAGCTCCTGTAATCCGTCTCTTTTTATCACTGCTTCGATTAATTCCAAAAACATACCTTCTTCAGTTCTTTTCACCTTTTGTATTATATCCTTCCAGTTTAGGTTTGCGCTTTCTTGCTTCATTATGCGATTTTCACCTTCCTCTTGTCCTGGATCCAGTCTTGTATCCGATGCTTAAGCTACACAGTCTTTTGCTAAGCTGACTACCCCAGAATCCACCACCTTCAGTGTTTTGTGTTCGATGTGTTCACACTGTATATGGACTTTGTCCTTTCTCGTGGTGGTAAAGGCATGTTGGTTTATAGCATGGAGACGTGTCCAAAATGTGCGCTTTAACTTGGCTAATATTATCAGACATTCTTCTGGTTTCTTCACTGCTATCGCCAATATGATACGTATTTCACACGGGTAGTCCTCTTCGACCTCCTCTGTTGGCTCCATTTGTGTGCATATTCGTGTTCTTTCTAGTTTTTTATATAGTTTTATCACCTCTTGCAGTATTGGCGTAAATCTTCTTTCACTAACACTGCTCGCTATGTATTCGTATGTTGGCTGCAAGTATGCCACTAAATCCGTAGTATTTAAGCCTTTTTGTTCCACTGGTAATGATGATATCCTAAGGAGGTCCAAATTTTCTTTCGTAACCAGTGGTATCCGTATGTGATATATTATTCTGACGTTAAATGCCATGGTCGTTATTTCTGAGATTTCTCCAATTTCCTCTTCTGTAGTTGTATTTTCCCTTACTAGAAACTGTAGATCTGGTCTCAGCTGCTCTGCCAAAATTTTTGCTTCCAAAATCGCTTTCACTGCCGCATCTAGTATATGTGTCGTTCCCTGACTCACCAAGTATATTATGTCCAACGTTGTTCCAAAATTTGTTATTAGTTTCTCGGCTAAGTGTTCAAATTCACCCACCATTTTTGTAACTCTGTCACAATCGCTGAAGTATTCTGCAAATATTTTTAAACCTTCCTCCGTTATTCTCCCAGCTTTATCTTTAAACGTTTTTATATCCTAAAGGTATCGTTCATGGTTTCCATGTGTTATGACTCTAATTTTTTCCATTAAATACTAAGTTGTTTCCACTGTGTTAGTCGGGATCACCTCTGCTAGCTTTTGTATTTTCTCTTTTTCCGCGTCAGACACATCCCCCTGCGGCGCTTGCACCGTCTTGATTTGATCACCGATCTTTTGGCCTACCACGATTCTATATGCTTCTTTTACCCTATCCAAGGCTCTTAGGACTTTTTCTGTTGTGTACTCTACTTGTTCTATACATTCGTGTTCCTTTTCCACCGTCACCCTGCATTTCCATTTTGCTTGCCTTTTCGCGTCTAAAAACGAATATACCTCCTCGACAACCTCATTCCAATCTACATACTATATCATTTTCCAAGTTCATGCGACTGCTTGGACTGGGCTCAAGCTCTCCACCAATATTCCAGGGTTTCTTTTAATTTCCTCTATTTCTCCAGGATGCTATGTCACTGGCATGATTTCAGCCCTGAAACACAAGATTTGTATTCTTTTTTTTGATTATACAGTTAAGTGGATGCTGATCTTGTAAGTCGTCCGTAGGTCACGCTTACGAAAGAAGTACACTATTTTGGTCTTGTTGCTTCTGATATCTCATTTTTTTATTCGCTTCTTACTTTTATGTGATTTGTTTTTGTTATCCTGCCTTATTTCTCGAGTTCACTATTATTTAACAATTGGGTTCTTATAACGCATGCTTTCTTGATTTTATCCACGTGTGTGGTTCTTGTTTTATTGCCACGTTTCAGTTTTATATTGTGATTCTTGTATTTTATTCCTACAATTTTGTATGGTCCTTCATAGTGATCTTCATATTTTTTTTCGGCTATTTAAGAACATCGACCATTTCCCCTTCCATAAAAAATCTTGTGTTCAATTTTTTATCGTAATAATATTTGGACCTGTACTTCACCTGAACTTGATCTATGGCTGCTATCGTCCTTAGCCACGTCATTGTTTTTATTACCTTCTCTACATATTCATCATACGTTTGTTCATTCATTGTTTTCTTGAAGCTAGATGGGATTCTGGCTGGGTATCCCAGCAAAACTTCTTGAGGTGCAATAACTGTTGCTGTAAGTCTGGTTCATACCTCTGTGGCCTCCTACCGATGACTCGTGGTATCCTTTGAGTACATCAAATTGTTGCTCCACTGGTGGTACTACTAAATTGTTCAAGTACAACACCACCGATATTTTTATGTTTTCAAAGGTGTTTTCAAACTGCTCTGCGAAATAGTCCCACTGTGTTGTGCTTAGTATTGCTAGATCTTCTATAATACCTACTGACGTCAACTTGTTAAACAACATGGGCTGTTTTAAAGACGATATGCATCTCTTAATATCCGATTTTAATCCCGCACTGTCAAAGTGCTCTTTTACGTATAATTGCATTACTGATACTTTTCTAGCTCTTGATAGAAAGACCTCTCCAACCCTCCTATTTTCTTTATTCATGGCTGTTGGATTTATATAACCTCTCTCGTAAAGCTATGGCTTCTGTGTCCGGTATGTTTTCTGTTATTGTACAGAAGGCTAAGTTGTAAATGTATCTAAATGGGTGTTCGTTTATTTTCTCAAGCCTTTGGAATGGTGGTATATCCTTATCTTCCTCTGGCTTCCAGGGTGGTTTTTGTACTGGTAGTCGTGTCCAGCAAGCTTTGTACCTATCTAAACCTGGTATACTTATATTAATTTTGCCATCATCTGTGCTTCCGGCATTACTATCTGCCCCCATGATTTCATTAAGTAACTCTTTTCCAATTTCATTATCGCTTCTTTTTTTTTCGTGGCTTTCATTGTTTACGTCGTTATCTGATATTTTTGGTGTTTCTTGTTTCGCTTTTGGGCTTGGCTCATCCAGTGATTCCGGTGGGGGTGGTGGTGGATCGCACTTCTTTGGTATTCGTTTTTTTTTTATTTAAAATCTGACTCATCACTCGTCTCTTGATCTGTTTTGTTGTCTTCCATTGTTTTCTTATTAACTCTACCCTTGATTTTTTGTTTCGTATAAGGGAACTTGTTTTCTTTTCTTTTCCTTAATGTTGCTCATCTCGCCCCTCGTACTATCTTACTGTCTTCATCACTTCAATTTTTGTATGATTCATCTTTCGATTCATAGCGTTTTTGTCCTTTTTTTGCAGAGCGCCTAATAGTGCTCCGGCTTACACCGCATGTGCTCGTATTCATCGCCTTTTATTCCTATGTAGTGATGACATTTTGGAGGTCCATCTCCATTTACATAGTGCATACATATGTTTTTTTTTAACTCCTGAGAAAAGACAAAAATGCACTCTTTGTCCCCAAACTCGTAATCCTTCCTCGAAATTCTCTTAGTGTTTTCTGGGTCGATGCAGTTTTTAATATGTTTAGAATGCAGTAAGATTTTTCTTAGCTGCTTTACTGTCAAGTCCAGATCGAACAGTACAATAAGACTATAAAACAGGCAATTACCATCGCCTTTTACATCTACTAAATCCCACTCTTTCCATTTTATAAATTCGAAAATTTCCGTCTGATCCGCGTTTTTGCTCATTGAGTGTATTGTTTAAAATCAATTGGTTCTTTTTGCTTGATTCTTCATCATTCAAATTATCGAACGCCCTAGACGTCTGGCCATGATTTAAGGATAGCCTTTTTTCCTGATTATCCCACGAAAGATTTGCTTCTTCGCTGCTGGTCTTGCCTCCACTTTTCTCTTCCTCACTCTTATCTTCCGTACTTACTGTTCCCTTTTTTTCTTTGTTTCGATCACCTTTTTTACTTTAATCACTGCTGCTATCTTCTACTTCCTATACATCTATTCTGCCTGGTTTTCCCTCTACCTCTCTTTTTCTGATGTCGACAAAAAATTTTTTTGAGTCCATCTGTCTTTTCTTATAACATGCTGGTAAGGTCGTTAAGCTTTTTTGGATTCTTTTCTGCTAAATAGTTAGACTTTTTTTGCCTTTCTTGTCGTGGATTTTCTGATTTCGTTTCTTTCCCAGACATTCGATCCTCCGAAGTACTACGACTTTTTGAGCTTTTCTCCTTACTGTCATTTCACTCTTTTTGATGCTCTCATCTGTTCAAGCATATTTAAATTTTCTCCCAATCATTGCGTTTAACTTCTGGTCTTCTTTCCCGATTTACTATTATGTTTTTTTTTCAGTCTGTGTGTTTTTTACAGGAGTAACCTAAAAATTCTGTCTAATTCTGTTTAGAGTGTCAAGCTGCCTTTGTCTTTTCTTCCTTTGCTTTTGCCTTGTTTAGTGGTCTATGACGACATAAAGTGTGCTCGTTTTTTGTACCCCTTTTATCCAGTCCTTCTCTTTCTTCATGTGCTCCAATTTGTTTCTTAGTGGCCCTTGTGATAAGATTTTCTCTCCAATTTGTTGTGTCTCCTCAGCTTCTTCTTCCGAACACAATTCCACTTCAGTCTTTTTCTTTCTGGGTTTTTTATGTGATGAATCTGAATCTGATTCTAGTACTACCTTCTTTAGCTTACCGTCGATCCGTATTTTTGCTTTTGCCCTAATTTTGAATTTACGCGTTGGTGGGCCATGACTTACAACACCCTCTTCCTTCTCTTGTTCATCTGCCATTTGATATAGTTCTACTCGCGGTAATTCTGGGTTTTTTTTGCCCACTCTTACGACTGGGTTTCTTGAAAGAGCATCTGGTGCGTTGTTTGAGATACCTGGGCGATAAATGATGTCGAAATCATAACCACGCAACTCTGCTTTTAATCTGTTAAACCGAATGTTGGATTTTTTGGACATGTTAAAATGTTTCAACGGCTCGTGATCCGTAACCACCGTTAACTTCCGGCCATACAGATAAGATCTAAACGTTTCCTTTGCAAATACTTCTGCTAGCAACTCTTTATCTTACGTTGGATATCTAAGTTTACTACCCTTGAAGCACTGTGACGTACATTCACACGGTCTGTCCTTATCTATCTCTCCCTGACTAAGGATTGCCCTGGTGGCATAATCCAACGCATCTGTTGTTACAATGAAAGATTTATTTAAATCCGGTGCTGTTAATACTGCTCTGAGCATAGCGCATCCTCTAGATTTTTAAAGGCTTCTTCCTATTTTTCACCTTATCCAAACTCCGTATATTCTTCTTTGTCATTGTAGAGAGTGATCGCGCCATCTTTGCATAATCTTTTATGAATTTTCTGTAATATCCTGCGAATCCAAGAAGCTGCTTAATTTTCCTTGTGTTTGTCGATCTCGCATATTCTTTTGCGGCTTCGACCTTCTTCGGGTCCGTCTTTTCTAACCACGTGACTAAGGACTTTTGCTTCTTTCTTCAAAAATTGACATTTTTTTGGCTCTATGGTCATGCACACTTTAATTTCTCGCCCTTGTAGATCGGCTAGAGCTAACGTTATCGCCCTCAAGAATGTACTTGGTGACTCTGATCACCCCATTGGCATACGTTTATGTTGATAATGCCCGTTGGGTCCTGAGAATGCAGTTTTATGCGCATTCTCTTCTTGAATTTCAATCTGGTGAAATCCACTCTTCAAATCAACTACTGTGATGTACTTAGCGGCTGCTAAGTGCTCCAATATGTCACTTTGAAAGGGTAGTGGGTAACAGCTACCAACTGTTATTTCGTTCAGCTGTTTGAAATCCATAACTAGTCACTACCTCTCCTCGCCTGGTGGTTTAGGCACTATTCATATATTTGAGTTATATGAGGACGTTGACGGTTCTATTATATCCAAATCCATCAATTTTTAAATTCCTCTGCTGATGTTTTCCTTCACCACAGACGGGTATCTATATCTTCTGACCACGACTGGTTTATTTGTTGTAGTCTCGATTTTGTGTTTAATTAAATGAGTTGTTTTTAATGGTTTCCCGTCCAACCCAAACACAAACGGATTCATCGATATTAATTTTCTTACAAGCTGTAACTCCTCTTCATTACAGCCCTGAGTATTGATCAGTGTCATAATTTTTCAATTTTTTTTTCGACACTTTTTATACCGCAGTCTTTTTCCGCGACGTCTTGATTTATTGATCTTCATCTATGCTTTTATATCTCAGCCTGTATTTTTATCTATTTCTTTTTCTTCCAATTCGTCTTCCTCAAGCAAGCCCACAACTGCAGTTTTTTTTTCTCTGGTGCCGTTCCCTACGTTGCCAGTTATTTCCCTTTTCTTAACTTCTTCGCACTCTATTAGATCCACTTCCGCTACTGTAATTCTCCTTTTTTTGTTTGAAAAATTTACACATTCTGCATATACTTTACCCTTATTATTAGTGTCGTAAAAGTCTCTCAAATGCACATGTTCTCCCACAACTTGAAGAGGCACAAATCCAACTTGCATCTTTTCGAATTCTTCCTTGACTCTTGCATATATAACCTGTCTGGATCTTGCTGCTATATCAAGATATTTTGCTGTCTTCAGTGGGATTTTCACACCACCTAGGCTAAGTTTATTTGATCTTGCGCTTACCTCGCCATTGTATTTTTTGAACATATCCTATCCAAGGATTCCATCTATTTCGATCGGAAAATCCTGCGGGACTGCATGAAAGGTGCCCTTCAAACCGTGGATCATTGCATCTACCGTGCCCTTTATTTCACGTTCTACATAAGTTCTTCCAATTATTTTTACTTTTACACTCTCATCTAATGACGAATTTTCTTTTATATAATCTTCTTTTAGTATCGAGATCTTAGCACCCATGTCGGCATAGAAATCTGATCATTTATTTCGGAAATCCTCACCCTCCAGCGTTACTGTTAGCATTCTGCGTCCTACTGCTGCATAATTAATTAGTACCGTCGTGACTTCTTTCTTGTACTCTTTTCCCATCGATATATCTTTATCTTTTAGATTTTTTTCTTAATTTGGCTTGATTTTTTGACGAGTATTAATTTTGTTTTTGTTTATCTCCTTTCCCCACACCTCCGACTGTATGAGTTTTTCTTTTTTCTCTCCAATTTTTCCATCGTTTACTTTTGGTCCTTTACGTAGCCACTTTTTCCCGATCCTCGATATTGGGGGAGTACTTCGAGCATCGTTCTAAAAATTCGACTTCTGTTTACTAGAGATATCACCCCGTCTAGGTTCAGCCTCCTTTGCGTCTTGTGTCCCGTTTGTGTGTCAAGGCTTATAACACTCGTTACTATTCCAATCATAATTATTTCGGCTATCATCTCTACCACTGTCTCTTTGGCCGTAATTTCTGCCATTCGGCTCATAATATATATTATTACTATTGTTATTGTTGTTATTATTTTTGCGATAAGCATACCCTTTTTCAAAATCTCTCCCATATCTGCCATAGTTGTATTTATTCTCTGCCTGAGCCATATTATTATGTCTGTAGTCTCCGGATCTTCTTTCACTATCATTATATGATCTTCCACCTCTTCTTTCTTCACCTATATCCTGGAACCTTGTATAGTACGGTGCTCTGGTCTCCTCACCGCGACCTTTCTTCACTAGCAGCCCCTTTTCTATGTTGTGCCACAACGAACGACACTCTTCTGCTTTGTGCCCAATTCGGCCACAATAGTTACACTTGTTTACCTCGTCTTCCCTATTGTTAGATTCTTTTTCCCATCCTTCATGTTTATTGCTGTCCACTCGAGGTGACTTCATAGCCATTATTTCCTCGACTTTCAATGCCAATGTAATGGCCTTTGTCAGCGTTATGGGCCTATGCATTGAAACTTCGTGGCTGTACGGGGGATTAAGGTAGTTGACAAGGAAATCGATTTTCTATAGATTTTCTTGAAACTTAGCAAATAAGTACATTTTAGTGTCCTTCACACATCAGTAAAATTTCAACATAGGTACCGCAGCTAAAAACTAAGATATTAACTTATAAATTTACGGCTTTTATCATGGGATGCCTCTGTTACGCTGATGTGAGCCATGCAGTTTTAAAGATTACAAGAATAGTTTTCTATACATTTTTAAAGAAAACTAACTTTTGAATCCGTGGAATTCAAGGAATATTTTGCATTATCTCATGATGTTCTTTCCGCTACTTGTTTTTAAGGAATTTTAGTACAAACATCGTGTATTTCGAGCGAACGTAACCAATTTAGCAGACAGCATATATATACAATTTAAGACATGACAACGTCGTTTGCCTTCGTTGTATATATACATCTACTGCTGCTATTTATACACGTCATTCATGAACTCAAAATATAATTTGAAACTGTGGAATGTAATTCGTGTAAATAATAAACTTATTAATAAACAGAAAAATGTGCAATAAAATCATCAAATGAATAATCTAGTACATGATTACAGAAATTAACCAAAATATATTTGTATTACAACAATCTGTCAAATAAATTCTTGAACAATGATTTTTTATTATCAAATATTGTAACAAGTAAAACACCTATTTCACTAAGAAATTTCGTAGAAATAACCAGTACAGATGGTATTAGATCTTTAAACTATATTTTAACTTTAGTTTTCCATATTTACATTTTTTTTTAAAAGTCAGTAACTGAAGTAATACGATAACCTAATTCTCAAAAAAAGGTAAACAAAAATAATGTACATGCATGTATACATATACATATATATGAGAATACAACGTTGCCCGATTTCGTCAAGCAGCTCAGACAGCCAATTTTTGCTCTTCTGCGCACGCAAAGAGACGAGTGGTACTCAACCATTTCTACTTTGAGTATACAGTAATATTATACGCAGTAATCTTCGTTTTCACTGAGCACGACTGCATCTTGTCAACTACCTTAAGGCCTAATATATATTGGGTCACTACTTCTTTTTGAATATTTTTCTTAAATTCCTGCCTTAACATTTCAGAAACTTCAAGGATTGCTTCTTAAAGTCCCATGGCCCTGTTAAACAACTTTAGCATGCGATCTGAGTATTCTTCCACAGATTCCCTATCCCTTTGGCGTTCCAACCTAATTTTTGCCATAACTGTCTCTGTGCTACTGATGGCCCAGTACCTTTCTGTAACCTCCTCGAGAAATTCTTCAATAGACTCAAACTGTGTGATTCTATCGTTTAAATGTGCTGCTACTCGACCTTTTAGCCTGCTGGACAGCGTTGCCAAAAAATATAAGACGTCTTTGTTGTCCACCTGCCGGCCTATTACCCTTACTACCCTTGTGAACGCTGTTAGATTTATTGGGTCCCCTGTAAATATTGGTATTGTGGGGATTATTGTGCTCAATTCTTTTATTAGGTAATTTATATTCCTCTCATACTCCCGGTGATGTGGCGATCTGTGTGTAGGTCCACCTGGTGTTTGCTCCCACCTCTCCTGGTTATTTTTAAAATTTTCGAACTCCTGCATCGGTCTAGCTGTCCTTCTATCTCTGTTGTGAAATTCTCTTTTATTTTCTCCCCCCTCCCTTTCTGACCTTCTCCGGAGCAACTCTGTCTCCCTTTTCAAATTGCCAAGCTGATTTCCAGTGGGCCCCTTATCTGACTCACCCCCTTCCTCTCCACTATCATCACCACCCAAGGGCTCTATATATGATTCTGAGGCTTCATTTCCTCTAATTATTTTCTTAGGGCCCTCTTTTTGTTTATCTCTTAGCACGACCATTTTCATGCCCTTAAAGATTTTTCCAATTAAGTCTTTTGTTTTCTTGTTTGACTTTTCTAATTCTTTGACCACCTTGGGATCGTGGCAAAATTGCAACCATAAACTGTCGTCTGTTACGATCTCTGCGTCTGCTAAGCGGTCTACCACTTCACCTACAAAGTTATCAATTTTTCTCGACTGCATTTTTTTTGTTTGGTTGTTTTTTTTTGTTGTTTTTTTTTCACTGTATTTTCCTTTTCTTGTTATTATTAACTGTTTCTTCTTTTAATTTTACTTTTCTTTTTACGATAATTCTTCTCATTTCCACTTACACTGCACTATGGGTGCCTCCCGACGACGAAAGAGAACAAAAAAAAATTTTCCTATCACTTTGTCGTACACAATTCGCCACACGTCGAGCGCCAAAAACTGGGGGTTGGGTTATCTACAACCTCCTGTTATATGGGAATCGTGGAGCTTGGGGCCGTAATGCTGCTCATGCGCCGCAAGAGGTGAGTCTTTGGCGCAAACTTATAAAGGCTCTAGCTACTGTACGTCACAGTATAATGTAAATTTAAAAATGAAAATTAATACAAATTGAAATTTTATTATGTTAAAAATTTAACTTTGAATTCATAGCAAATACAAAAGACTTATTTGTTGTTATCTTTAATTAAAAAACATAATAACGTGTAATACCTTTGAAGATCAAAATTCTGTGAAGATAATGCAGCATCAAGTTGAGACATTTGTTTTTGTAATTTAAGTTTTTTTCTATATGTTTCACAATGTTGAGCATTCGTAATTTAACTAAAAAAAAGAGAAAGTACATTATTAAAAAGTATTTTGAAAGTTTATGTACAAAATTAAAACTTACTGGTCAGATTTCTGATCAGAATATCGTTTTCATAAATTTGACAATTGTCATGTAGGTGTACGTAATTGTGATATTAGTATGTCTGTATGTGTTCCCTCCAATTCATGTAAAGAAAGATATGTATTTTGTTTTCCTGTGAAGTATTTGCTATTTGTTTTATCCTTATTATCACAAGATTCTTGTGGTTTTACTTGAAACATACGTTGTTCTCTGAATTCCCTTACTCTTTCTGTTGAATAACATAATGGTGAAACATTGTTGTTACATACTACTGCTCTTTGTTGCTTATTTTGCTGTTAATTTTGTTGCTGATTTTGCTGTTGATTTTGTTGCCGATTTTCGTTTTCATAAAATGTTCCTTTATGTCTTTGATGTAGCCTCAACAATTTATACGAAGAGTCAGAATTTGATTTGTTTTAAATTGATGTTTTGAAATAAAAAAATGGACTCGTGTCTTCTCTTATGCTTGGATTAATTTAAGGAACACAAAAATTCTTGTTTGAAGTGGCAAAATATATAGACTCGTTTGTGATGTAGCATACTTATGTACTTCAAGAGGATTAAAACTTTGTTTTACATTATGAGGAGATTAAGTCAACTGTTTTTTCGTCAGGTCCTTTGACTTTTTTCATTTTAGTTATTGCTTACACGTGCATACTGAACATTAAAACGTACCTACAGAAAATTACTTTGACAAAATGTTAACACTCAAGACAATGACACGTTGCAAAACAAGAAAAATTAACCTCAAAATGAAATACACGTGCTTTCTACGTAGCACTCAAAATTGCTTCTCCTTACAAAGACGACTGTCAGATAGGGGAGGAATGTCTTAAGAAGCCTGTTGTAGCCATGGTTCGTAATTGATAACAGCCAGTGCCACCATGTGAGAGCCAAAAAAAACTTTAAGCGGGCATTCGAAAACGATTTGAAATATATTTCACATCGTATTATANTTTTTTATTATCAAATATTGTAACAAGTAAAACACCTATTTCACTAAGAAATTTCGTAGAAATAACCAGTACAGATGGTATTAGATCTTTAAACTATATTTTAACTTTAGTTTTCCATATTTACATTTTTTTTTAAAAGTCAGTAACTGAAGTAATACGATAACCTAATTCTCAAAAAAAGGTAAACAAAAATAATATACATGCATGTATACATATACATATATATGAGAATACAACGTTGCCCGATTTCGTCAAGCAGCTCAGACAGCCAATTTTTGCTCTTCTGCGCACGCAAAGAGACGAGTGGTACTCAACCATTTCTACTTTGAGTATACAGTAATATTATACGCAGTAATCTTCGTTTTCACTGAGCACGACTGCATCTTGTCAACTACCTTAAGGCCTAATATATATTGGGTCACTACTTCTTTTTGAATATTTTTCTTAAATTCCTGCCTTAACATTTCAGAAACTTCAAGGATTGCTTCTTAAAGTCCCATGGCCCTGTTAAACAACTTTAGCATGCGATCTGAGTATTCTTCCACAGATTCCCTATCCCTTTGGCGTTCCAACCTAATTTTTGCCATAACTGTCTCTGTGCTACTGATGGCCCAGTACCTTTCTGTAACCTCCTCGAGAAATTCTTCAATAGACTCAAACTGTGTGATTCTATCGTTTAAATGTGCTGCTACTCGACCTTTTAGCCTGCTGGACAGCGTTGCCAAAAAATATAAGACGTCTTTGTTGTCCACCTGCCGGCCTATTACCCTTACTACCCTTGTGAACGCTGTTAGATTTATTGGGTCCCCTGTAAATATTGGTATTGTGGGGATTATTGTGCTCAATTCTTTTATTAGGTAATTTATATTCCTCTCATACTCCCGGTGATGTGGCGATCTGTGTGTAGGTCCACCTGGTGTTTGCTCCCACCTCTCCTGGTTATTTTTAAAATTTTCGAACTCCTGCATCGGTCTAGCTGTCCTTCTATCTCTGTTGTGAAATTCTCTTTTATTTTCTCCCCCCTCCCTTTCTGACCTTCTCCGGAGCAACTCTGTCTCCCTTTTCAAATTGCCAAGCTGATTTCCAGTGGGCCCCTTATCTGACTCACCCCCTTCCTCTCCACTATCATCACCACCCAAGGGCTCTATATATGATTCTGAGGCTTCATTTCCTCTAATTATTTTCTTAGGGCCCTCTTTTTGTTTATCTCTTAGCACGACCATTTTCATGCCCTTAAAGATTTTTCCAATTAAGTCTTTTGTTTTCTTGTTTGACTTTTCTAATTCTTTGACCACCTTGGGATCGTGGCAAAATTGCAACCATAAACTGTCGTCTGTTACGATCTCTGCGTCTGCTAAGCGGTCTACCACTTCACCTACAAAGTTATCAATTTTTCTCGACTGCATTTTTTTTGTTTGGTTGTTTTTTTTTGTTGTTTTTTTTTCACTGTATTTTCCTTTTCTTGTTATTATTAACTGTTTCTTCTTTTAATTTTACTTTTCTTTTCACGATAATTCTTTTTGTTTCCACTTACACTGCACTATGTGTGCTACTTGACGACGAAAGAAAACAGAAAAAATTTTCCTATCACTTTGTCGTACACAACTCGCCACACGTCGAGCGCCAAAAATTGGGAGATTGGGTTATCTACAACCTCCTGTTACGTTGGAATTGTGGAGCTTGGGGTTGTAAGAGGATAGAATACACGTGAAAGAAACTTATAAATCCGTTTATTTTTGGATCAAAGCGAGAGCAGTTGCGTGCGTCGTGTTAGGTATGGAGGCTGATCGGAGAGAGGGAGTGGGAGAGCTGATAACGCTCGGGCCCGCCGCCGAAAGGTGATCATCATACTCTGTATCCGCTGCTCATGCACCGTGAGAGGTAAGGGTGAGTCTTGAGCGTGAACTTATAAGGGCTCTAGATACTGTACATCACACTAGCTTGAGTTAGATGTTTAACTGCCTCTCTGAGGATGGCTTCAAATACCTAAGAATAGGATTTTACCCAACTAAACTTTTTAATTTTATAATGAAAATTGACATCCGAAGCCATCCATGATCACTTTTTAGTTTTGAAATGTGTTTATGATATACTTAAGTAATATGCTCATTTCGAAGCTCAAAAGTAGTCATCGATGGCTTCGGATGTCAATTTTCACTGTAAAATTAAAAAGTTTAGTTAGGTAAAATAACATTCTTAGGCATCCGAAGCCATTCATGGGCTCTTCGGGATTTTGAAATGTGTTTATGATGCAATTAAGTAATAAACTCATTTTGAAACGCAAAAGTGGTAATTGATGGCTTTGGATGTCGATTTTCACTATAAAATAAGGTGGATAGTTAGATAGGCATCTAAATAATATAAATCCGATTAGGTTGAAATTTTGTAAATGAATTTGTTTTAACATCATAATTTATTAAAAAAACATTTGCAGATAGTTTGTTTTGAGAATAAAGATTTTCCCAGTTTACAATATCTAGTTATTATTGAAACCCATTT
>NW_019384279.1:247354-321633 GCF_000648655.2 Copidosoma floridanum | reverse complement strand
ATATATATATCACATGAGTCAGTGGATTAGTTGATTAGGCTTATGCGTGCGCGAATGTATACTACGAGATCTTAATATCTTGAATGACTGTCTTGACAATATGCATTTATTGGTTAGAAAATTTCGTTCTTGTCTTGAACATCTTCTCATGCATCTTGTCTTGAACATCTTCTCATGCATCTTGTCTTGATACTGTCTCGATTTTCAAGACAAGACAATACGATATCCAGAAATTCTTGAATATTGTGGCAGCCCTAGACATTATGCATGTCTTGCGCAACTGCAAGTCAGAAATGGAACCATTTTGTTAGAAAACTTTTAATTTTATTTTAATTATGGGCGTCAAAATAACAATCCGATTTAAAATTTTTCAACATGATTTTGATGTGATCAAATGTTTGCAGCCTCGAAATTCTATATCCAAAGTGTACCAAAATAATAACTTATCGCGCTTCACAAACCTGGTAAAACATTTTACAAAATTTTACTACTCAGTATCGTACACCACGTGCGAGAGTACGCGAGCACCACGCAAGATCATACGCGTGCACCACGCACGAGCCCATGCGAGCGTCCATGATAGTACACGTGTACCACGCGCGAGCGTACACGAGCACACGCGATCGTACGCGTACACCACGCACGATCGTGAACCTACACATGCATGCACACATACATCCGTAATCTTAAATAATTATACAGACCATAGCTTGACATTAAAAAAAAATCTGCATATGCATGCCATCAATAGCTTAGTTGGTTGAGCATTTTACTGATATGAAATTTTGAATTTTATTGATTCGTTAAAGATTTGAACTTATAATTTTTTTATTTTATTTATAAATAACCTTTTTTTATATCATTTTTAATCCTTGTAAGCAAGTCATAAGGAAAGGTTGCGAATAGGTAATTTTAATAAATACATAATGTATTAACTAATAACATTTATTGAATATAACTTTACTTTAACATGTACAAGTAAAAATTTTATAGATTATTTCTAACATTTTGCTGCACCATCAACGACATCTTCACCAATAAACCAGTCTGGATTTTTGTTTTAAATTTATAATGTTTGTGTTCACTGTAACACTTATCACTATCATACGTCGAGGTTTTTGAAGATAAGGTCTTGATAAACCATTCTTTTAGTAAGTATACTTTACGTAATGCACAAAATAGCTGTTTATTTTCGAAATGTTGTTATGCATGTGTAAGAAAAATGGGTGAAGAGTTATCCTCAATTTCTTCTATGGAAGAACCAATTGTTAACAAATCATAAACTTCACGTGCTAAGAGTGAACTAACGTACTTGGCTTCACCATTGCCACACACATAAATTCTTTTGCGATTTTTAGCAAGAGTAGCTAGATGATACTTTAAATCATTTATTGTAATGTCACCATCATACCACTCCATACCATGCACTTCCAGCATCTGTCGATTATTATGTAATTTCACATTGTGCAATAATTCATTGTAAGCGCAAGGTGGCTTGATCATCCAATGCCCACAAATGTTCCCTTGTAATTATACCATTGCAACTCCTTTCGGTATGTAATTTTTATTCACACCGCAAAAGCCTTGAATATCTATGATGAAATCTACGATGTTACAACCATTACACTGTTTCATAACCTTTATTGTCAGAAAAAGATTTTTTATTCCATGAGTATCTATCGGTTGTGATTTTTTTTCATAAATGAGAACAACGATTTATTTTTCTTCTCTTTGTCTTCACCGTTGACGATAGGCTTCTTCTCCTGTTTGCTATCACTCTTACCACTTTTCCACATTGCGAAGAACTGAGGGAAATATGTTGAGCAATCACTATTTATAACTTCTCTTCATCAGAGCTAGTGACGTCTTCCCATTTCACTTAAAAATGCAATTATTTTATTCTCTTAACATTGTGAATGGTACACGTAGATTCAGACGAACCATTATGATGTGAGTATGTGCTTGCCAAAGATGGTAGCTCAAATGGTGAATAGTCTGACATATCAGCAACCTAAAAGTTAAATCGCTTGAGCCATGTTTTTTGTTTTTATCTTACTGATCACAAAAATATTTGAAGTATCTTTAAGATTCTCCCGAAGCTCGTTACCAATTTCTACGTAGTTTATATCACCTGACTGCCAATCTGGAGGCTCAAAACGCTTTTATAATTATACTGATTCATGCACTATTAGTACTGAAAAAAATTTTTCTATCAGAATAGCAAAATACTTACTGTTGGANCTTCTCTTCATCAGAGCTAGTGACGTCTTCCCATTTCACTTAAAAATGCAATTATTTTATTCTCTTAACATTGTGAATGGTACACGTAGATTCAGACGAACCATTATGATGTGAGTATGTGCTTGCCAAAGATGGTAGCTCAAATGGTGAATAGTCTGACATATCAGCAACCTAAAAGTTAAATCACTCGAGCCATGTTTTTTTTTTTATTTTACTGATCACAAAAATATTTGAAGTATCTTTAAGATTCTCCCGAAGCTCGTTACCAATTTCTACGTAGATTATATCACCTGACTGCCAATCTAGTCCACGATATTTAAGTTCAAGCCATAAATTTAATCGTTTGTATTTATCACTTAATTTACGCCAAGTAACTGGTGGCTTGAAGAGAAAAACACATAGCTCAACATTTTCATTAAGTGAAAGAATTGCCAACTCTTTTAATACATAATCATTACCAGGCTTCTTGAAGTCCTGCATGTCTACTATGTTCTCCATCACGATAAAAACTAACCTGAATGACTGATGCTAAAGTATTTTAATCCCCAGTCAAGTCTAGACAAGTTTTTTCACGTCTCCACTCACAGAATTATATTCAACTGTACGATCGTGTAAAATTAGACAATATGCAGCTGTTCCTTGAGGAAAATTATCTCTTGACTCAAATTCCAAACGCACTCTTTTCAAAGCTTCATTTTGTTTTGAACAGTCAATAACGATGAGGGGCATATGTGTAATAAAATCTTTTTTATCAAGCATGGGTTTTATCTCTTAACCATAGTATGAATTTTGAAAATTTGTATACACACTGTAGTGTAATTCAAACTGATTATTGTCAATATTGAGATTAAGGTGTTTTGAAGCTGATGGAAGGAGAGGGTACTCATACAGCTCCCAATTACGAAGACTCATAGAAATAGGTCAGTCTTTTGCAATAACATCAAGCAGACGAATTTTTCGCCTGTCTGATGCATTGACATAAGGCATGAGCCACTCTATACGGATCAATGAAATTTTAAAATCCTCGTAAGCATCACCAGCAGCAATTTGCACAACTGAATTTAAGTCATTTCTTGATCTTGTGAGAATCGATTCATGCTTTGCGTTTACAACAACTTTAAGATAGTCTTCAGTGAAGCCAAGTATCATGCTTAAAGGTATGGAAACGTCAAAATAACCCGCATCATTTATCAGTTTGCTTATCTCTGCAATATCTAACCAGCCTGCATTTTCTAACATTGAACTTTGAGTGGGATAGTGTGACACCCAACCCTTCATCAATGTTGTTATGCCAACATTTTTGAATTTATCTATTTCAATGCCGTTGAGCTCGTAACGTATTTCATCAAACAAATGACAAATAGAATTATTAACTAATGTGGTTCGTGTAACTACAGCATCATTGGTTAATGTGAGCCTTCCACAAATATGTAGAGCTTTGTGCGAAGGTAACAGGAATAAATCTTGATGTAGAATCGAAATACGAATTTCATCACGCTACATGCCGATAAAATGTATGGTTGATGAGCATGAATTTCGTAGTGTGCAATCGACTCATCATAGATTGACTGAATGTTTAGAATTTC
The DNA here is from genome assembly GCF_000648655.2 of Copidosoma floridanum. Next base: position 317,806 of record NW_019384279.1, on the reverse strand, counting down.
TTCAATTTTTAAAGCAGCAGAAAAATATGCAGATAAATTTTAGCCAACCATTACTTTAAATCCTAAGCTTTTTAGGAACTGTCCGTTTTGATGTATTAACGCTTTGCTTGTTTGTTGACGACTGATTGTTTTTCCCCATGTTGGCTTGCTCATATACCCTCTACCAATTTTCTGCACATTATAAATAATACCCATATTTAAATTCGATTGTTTTATGTGAAGTCTTATTGTTATATTTTTTCCTTGAAAATTCACCAAATTTCTATCCTGATCAACAATACGCACTTGAAGATAATCTATGGTCTTCACTTTAACAGGTAAGTAAATTATCGGTGATGAAACTTCAATGGTTTTATAGCATGGTGGAACTGCAGAAAAAAATTCATGAATCGTATGAACTTTATGTTGATTAATATATGCTCCAGTGGTTATGTTGCATTCAACTTGAAGTGCATTTATTTGAAGTATCGCTATAGGCTGATCCGACTTATGAGTTACGTCTGATCTAAATATACGTTTTGTGAAGCCTAATACTGACCCTAATAAGTCATGTGGTCGAAAATCAATCGGATGACTGCACTTGATTAAGCTGCAAAGCATATTGTTGTTTGGGTGTAAACTTATTGAGATATTTTTTAATAATAGTTCATCGATAAGGTAAGTTTGCATGTGTTTGATTTCATAACTACCTGATGGTAGAGTAATTATCTCACCACCCACATAAAGTTTATTGTTACCCTCGTGAATGTTAGGTATAGAATTGAACGTAAGTAGTTCTACTAATCTGAGAACATAATTTCTATGTAGTAAAAGTTCAATCGGAGGAAAATATTGTGCTTCGAGAACAGGCGATAAGCCAGTTAAACTCAAACTGAATGGTTTTCAAATGACGGTTAACAAACAAATAATAACTTGACGTATATTTATTGCTTATATAGGTTTGCGGTTAAGGTACTTAGATAAAAATCTGAGACATAGGTGACCCCAGTTATATGTATTAAGCTCTTTTTATCTTTTATAATTGTATCTAACAGAATCAACTTTGAGATATAAAATTAAATCCAAAGGGGGTTGAAGATCACCAAAACTATCAAAATATATAACATCATTCCCGCATTTTCTGTAGGCATCCCAGTGAGTGCTGGGGCCGTCTTTATCATCTAGATTTATAACAGCTGATTCATTCTTTAGTATGCCACTAGATGGTATATCATTCCTCATGTACACTCCTGGAAAATGTGGGGTTTTTTTAATTTGTGCGTATTTTATAATATCCTGATTTGTTAGCGCTCGATTGGGTAGTTTTACTTCAAACTTTTTTTTTTCTAAGCCCATGTCCTGGTTTCAAGTAAAGGTCCAATCTTTTTTTGTGAGGTTTTAAAAACAAGACCTTTACCAAGAAAAATAGCTTCCATTTTCCCATTATGCCTCACACTTTCTTCGAGCTGCTTTTAAGCTTGTTTGGCTTCATTAATTGATTTATTTATACTGCTTGCTCCATTGGCAATATCACCTATTGCACTTAGACCTGCTAACGCAGGGATAAGATAAGATAGAAAACCATCAATTTTCGGAGGTATAGGTAGAATACGAGGTGTTAAAACATTTTTTTTACCACCAGCTTTTTTTATATCGTCTAGAGCCCCCTTTAAAGCCAAATTTACAATTTTGCGAGCACATTTACTATGAACCATAGATTTTTTAGAACTTTGAATTAATTTTCTCTAAGTAATTACCTTTCCAACTTTTTTTTTTTACAATTTTTTTTGTCTTATTCTTAGGTAAGCTCATTCTAAGTTTTGATTTTGATTTTATTACACTAGTTACAGAAAAAGTAGCAGACTTCTCACCAATACTTGAATCTTTTGCTTTAAAGCGTTGCCAAGCACTTTCTGCAAGAATTTTGTCTGCTACGTTTCTAGTCGTCATATCTTCAAGATTCTGAGAATATGCTATGTCATGCTGCTTACAAGCTTCATCCAGAGGATTGATGCCAGGATTACTGCGAGCAAGTCTTTTAGACAACTTAGTTCCCGGGCCGCAGTATCCATAACCCGCTATGTGTAGTTCTGCTGGTAAACTATTGATTAATCTATTAATCACTCCACGACCTTTTTTTCGATGAATGATCATTACTGTTGAAGAGCTCGATTGTAAATGATCTTAAAATTATAAGAACACCCTTTTTATAACTTGAATAATCAGTTGTACGTGAGTCATTGCACAGTCAACATGAGTTTTATTGAGCAAAAAATAAAACTTCCCGTTGAAAATTTCCCACTTGTTAAACAAGAGAAAAAAACAAAACGGCATGGAGATATATTCCCTAACACTATTAGGGCTGTTTTTTGTGGTCCTTTAAGTTTTGGAAAGACAAACAGCTTACTTAGTTTGATAACTCATCCTAATGGATTAAGATTTGAAAATATATATATTTACTCAAAATCATTGAATCAACCAAAAAACAAGTTTTTCAAGGAGCTATGAGAACCTATTAAGGGAATTAAATTTTTCCATTTAATGAACATAAAGTTGTAATAGCGCCAGACAAAGCACTCTCCAATTCTATAATGATTTTGGATAATAAAGTATGTGAAAAGCAAGATAATATTAAAGCATTTTTTTGTATGGGAAGACACAGAAAGGTTGATTGTTTTTATCTATGTTAATCTTACGCACAGTTCCAAAGCACTTGATTCGAGATAATGTTAATCTGTTGGAAATATTCAGACAGGATGATATGAATTTAAAATATATTTATTATGATCATGTAAATACAGACATGTCTTTGGCAGAATTTAAAAACTTATGCATAAAATGTTGGAAAGATGAAAACCATCGATTTATTGTGATAGATAAGGATAGAGATGTTGAGGAGGGTAGATACAGGAAAGGGTTTTATTCTTTTGCTATAAATATAACACATACACCTTTACATTATTTGAGTCTTTCAATATTCAGCAAACAGACAACATGTCTGAATTTCGTCAGAAAAAAGGAGTTCTTCAAGAGATCGTTAAAGAAAGCAAGAGAAATATTACTTCTCAAGAGTCTATACCCTTAGTTGGTCAGAAGAAGTCAGATAAACGCATGCAGAAGAGAAAACAGCATGCTCATAAATCTCTACTGTTACAGCCCTCCATTACTTATGATAGTTACGCTGATGTTTGTAGCGATAGTAATCCTAATAATCTACCCAAGCATACTTTCCAAACTCAAAAGTCTCAAATTCCTATGAGTCGTAACACTGATGACGTTAATGTTTCTTCGGATAGTACTTTAGAAGGCTACGATACAGTAGTTAAGTATGATGACACTGAACATGATTCATCTAATGATGTTAATTTGTATCTTCAAATATTGGATGAAAAAAAAATTAGACCAGTAGGATGAAATTTGTGATGTATGAAAAGAGAACGGAGCTTACATGCTCGGTAATTCAAAAATAAGTTTCGATAATAATTAAGTTCAAATGAACGAAAAAAAATTTCCAGTAACCATTGGATTAATGAAATTGTTAATTAAAAAAAATTTTGACAAAAATCTTATCACGAATGATGATTTAATAAATTATCATCTTCTTTTGAAAACTTTGAGCGTTCATAGAAAAAAATTTGATAAAAATGCAAGAGTACGAAATCAAAATAGTATAAAATTTAATAAAGTAATTGGACCAATGTTTGATACAATTATTGCAAAAAAACAAGGTGGTGCATTACCACAATCAAAAATTGCACGTTTAAATATGCAGACAGGCTATGTGTATTGGAAGGATCCCAATGAGCTAGTTGATCGCTTTCGATTGTTAATTTCTGAGAGATCAGATGGTAACCCTAGCCCCACAAATGAAATTCATTCAATCATTGAGGAGTTCCAAAAAGTTGAAATTATATATTAAGCTGATAATCAATCTTGACTTTAGTATCAGTATGAGTGTTGACATATTCGGACGGAAGTTAGGTAAAACTGAGGGTGGTAGCGTTCGAGGCCCTTCAGGCATAGGATATGGACTTACTTCAGATGAACAGTATGATTTGAATAAAAAAAGATTGTGCAATGTTGTGAAACCAATACAGCTTCAGGATGCTGTAAATTATGCTTATTTAGATAAAAGACTTCAAATTATTGTTGAATAAATTGACAATATTCGAATTGTCACAGACAACTTTGAAAAAGAATTTCCATTTATTCGGGCTTTGACAACAACTGTTAATCTAGAAACTTAAAACATAAAAGGAGTTGTTAAGGAACTTTACAAACCCGCTGGACGTAACTATCCTCACCGAAAATTTAACGTGCGTAGCTTGAATGAAACTTGGCAAGCAAATCTTGTTGAGATGCAACCCTATGCTCGAGAGAATAAAGGCTATAGATAAATGCTTACTGTCATCGAAATATTTTCGAAGTATGCATGGGCTGTGCCAGTAAAAAATAAAACTGGTGAAAATGTAACGGCAGCTATCAAATCTATATCAGTTAAAGGACGAGTACTAAAAAATCTACAAACTGATCGTGGAAAAGAATTTTACAACTCAAATTTTCAAAGTGTCATGCTAAAGTATAAAATTAATTTATATTCTACTTATAGTCATCTTAAAGCATTGATATGTGAGAGATTTAATCGCACTCTAAAACATGATATATGGAGAAACTTTAGTCTGCGTGGTAGTTACAAGTGAATTGATACTTTACCTGAGTTAATTACAAGATACAATAATTGCAAACACCGAACAATTGCGATAAAACTTAAGGATGTGTCAGCTGCTAATTAATATAAGGTTTTGAAAAAATGTACATCCATAGCAAAAGTGAAAATGAAACATAAATTTAAAGTGGGTGATAAAGTTAGAGTAAGTAATAATAAACAAGTTTTTAAAAAGGAATATACACCTAATTGGTCGACTGTGGTATTTACTATTGTGAGAGTGATACCTACAAAACCACCAACTTACCATTTGAGGGATTACCGAAAGCAGCCAATCTCTGGGGGCTTCTATGAGCAGGAGCTGCAGAAGACTAAGCATCCCGATACCTACCTTGTGGAAAAAATCCTCCAATAACAAGAAAATAAAATTTTTGTTAAATGGCTTGGCTTTCATAACAGTCATAATAGTTGGATTAACAAAAATAATGTTAAGCAAACAATATAAAAAAGTAAATAAATGAAAAAAATTATATTATGTATATAAGTCTCTGCCTTGGAGACTTATAAAAGGAGCGGGTTGGAGTAAGGTGAAATAACCAACACGTGCTGTTGCAGTGAAAAACTGTAATACACAAATACTTAATATCTAAAAATACACAAACTATATACAACCAATATCACTACCGTATATCATTTACCTGAATCAACAAAAATGTTGGTAATCACAGATATTTAGAAATAATATACGCTTACAGTATAAGAGCGAGTGCGACTATGACGCAGCATAGCTTATCAGCAACTAGCTCTACTCGAGGCACGTTGCTCGAAGCGAGTACACGCTTAGCCGGCTACAGACGTCATGTAGGCGGCTAAGTTTGAAAATCGTCAAACTTACATGTAAAAAATAAATAATGTAGTTACAAGTAATATTAATTGTGTTTTTATTATTACAAAACTTTTATTTTTCACAAAACTATTCACTTGTAATAAAAACAAAAAAAAACGCATCACTTTTATAAAACATTTTATAAGTTTTTTAAATGTAATGTAATAAATGTAATGTAATAATAATCATTAACAAAAAAAAGTTTTTTCTAACAAAATTCAAGATGTGTACCATTGAACTTGACAAATAACTTCATTTTATGAACTAAATCTTCTAAACCATTGAATTTCACTTTATTCGTTACTAAATTTTTTGAGACGCGATCTGGTAAGAATGTTTGGAATTCATCCCTTAGTACTGCTACAATTTTCTCACCATACTATGTTTTAATTTTTTGAAGTTTGGTCACCATAAAAGTTTCACCAACCACCATTTTGCTAACTTTTTGTGTTGGAAGAAAACTCCCTCTGTCCAGCTAATTAAGTTCTGCTAAATGTGCCATTAGTAATGATTGAAAGAAACAAAAAAGATTACTTAACATTTTTAAAAGATTTATTTATTTTTTATTTTTTTTTTTTTAAACTACATCATTAAAAAGGATTTAATAGTAAAAGAAAAAAAGTGATAAAAATAATTTATTAACACAAGGTTTTCTTACCTCAAAAGTGGATTTGGATTTTTTAAGTAGATTTTTTGCAGATGACTCTAAACTCCTTTTGTAACCCTGCTTCAGCAAGCTCTTCACCTTAACAGCTGAAACTATCGTTGCTTGTGGATGCTGATTGATGTTTCTTATCGAAATTATCCGAGATGGTTTTAGCAGCTCCTTATAAGGAGAGCTCCCCACCACTTTGCGAATTTTTACTGCGCTTCCATCCATGTCTTCTTTTCTTACTATTTTTTTTATCATTTCTAGTTCCTTTTTCTTCATTCCTATATTCTCCTTGACCGTTCGTTAATTTGAACAGCTCCCTAGGTAATAATGAGTAAGACGATCCAAATGCCTCTCTTTGATTAGTCACTTTCATATTATTCGAGTTCAAACTGTGTGGAGATGGAACGTGTTGTTGTATGTTTTCCTCTCCAACGTCAGATAAATTTTTTGGAACGAACTGGCTTTCATTACTTCCCTTGTAACTATGTATTTCTTGACAACTTTTCTCTCACATTTTTTTCTTCTTTCCTAATTTTTTGTTTTTCCTCCGTTATCTTACAATGTTCCCAAGGTAATGTATCGGTAGAAGTAGTAAATATATATCTTTTATAATCATATGAGCTGAGAGCTATTTTATTTTGTTTTTCGGTATAGATTGGATGATGGCGGGATCTAATACTTATTTGCTCTCGTGTAACACTTTTGATAAAGTCATGCACACCCAACGTAATCATCAAAATTTATTGTGGTTTTTACAGTATTAGTCTTAACACCCTTTGCTTTTTTTATGAGGCTTTGGTCCTGCATGAGGATACTATACATCTTACTTCTCAGACCTACGATTTTTCTTATAACATTACCATTACATTCATCTTTTATGAGTCCTACAATTTTCTTGTTTTTCTGAGGTACATTAAATTTGTTGTTTTCTGGGTTGACAGAAGTATCAAATCCTTGAATATTTGTTTTCATCAATTCATAAATGTTGTGGTTTGTTATTTCTTATATTAAACTATCTGTATCAATCTATAAAAGTTTGCAATTATTATGCAATTTAAAACGCATGTAAACGTAATGAAAGCGATAAACAAGCGTTTTTGATAAGTCCAATACACTAAGCCCAATGTATATGGGCTTTCTCATCATAACTTCTGTTCGTTGTAGTTGAACTGCTACAAAATTTTCATCAAAAATGCCGCAGTTATGGAAATTGAGTTTTAAAATGTAGGCTGCAGCACCATAACGTCCTTGCCAATGATTTAAAAGTTTAACATCTACTCTTTTCCGAGGATTTTCCATCGTCTTACCAAAAATGGCATTATTAAATAATTCAAAAAGCATTTTTTCAAACTCGTTCTTAGCTTTTTTTCGTTCATTGCTATTTAAGTCAATGAATGGTTTGAGATATGTACTCTGCCAAAATTTAAAAGCTCAATGAATTTTTTTTACTCGTAATCCATGAGCTACTGCCTGTTTTAGTGCTTCATAACGCAAAACATATTTATGCTTATTATCTAATGTTGCCATCAACTTCTTGTGTTTTGATCCTGGAGCTGAAATGTGCTCAAAGCAGAATGGTAGATCCTAATGGAAATCTCGAAGATCTATGAAATATTTTAACTTTATCACTAAAATATAACCATAGGCACTATCTTTGCTAAGCTTATAAAAGTCATGTGGTAGTTGGTCAATACTTTCAACCCACCTGAACCCACCATACGGTAATGGTTGAGTCATAGCCCAACCGTACAAATTACTTACATCATAGTAAATAATATGTTTTTCTGCTTTATCTTTTTCATAATTATCCATGAACTGATTGTTCGCCTCTAAATATCTGTTACTACATTGACTTATTCCTCCTCTTATACCTTTTTCAAGAAACATAAACATATTAACGTCTCACAGTGCGGCAAAACGGACTTTTTTGTACACAAATAAAATAGCGCCAGCGGCTGTGGACTAATTAACATGATTTTTTTTGGAATTGTAGGTGAATGCACAAGAAATACCAGAAAAATAGTCCTGACCCAAAAAAAGGTGTGGAGGGGGTTAAAAATACCCTTAAAAATTGAAAAAAAAGTAAAAATGACACACAGTTTCGTCTAATTTATTTAATCAAGACTTAACAATAACTAAATATAAACATTTATACATAAGATAGCAAGATTTTAACAAATTACATTGGAATGGGTTATTATAGGTCTCATAAGGGTTCAAATAGTACAAAACTACCCCTAAAATTTGAATTTTCGTACTGTAAAAATAAATTAATAATAATTCTGTAATTTGGTCTATAATTTATTTAACATTCCACGAATTTACCAGTTATGTTGTGAGCAAGTGCTGGAAAAAGTACCGCTTACGGTTACAAGGGTTGAAAAATTTTGAAACGCAACCCAAAATTGTAATTTTTAGTGATATTCGTGTCAAATAAATAATATTTTTCTGACTTTGTAAGAAACTATTATAAACTTTACTGAGAAGGAATAAACCACAAATTCGGTATAATAAAAAATGATTACGTGATATAATGGTGTAAAGGGTAAAAAATTTGACAAAACAACCCCTACGAGAATTATTTTACGTGTTTTTTAAATCAAGAGAAGTATGTTTCTTAAAGTTTGCAACATAGGGATAAGAGTACCTATCTCCGTGCTCTGCCCTATTACCGTGGATTTTGAAAAACTGATGATTACTTGCTCAAAATAAGAAATGTTTCATATAAAATAATTTTTTAATTTTAATAATCTAAAATGACGTTAATGTAGATGCAATTCAAACAGAAATATTTGTGTATATTTTGAGTAAATAATTATTTTGCACGGTATTCGGTACAACGCGCTCATTAACTGATTATGTACGTATTTCCGCGGTGAGCGTACGTAAACATAACCCTATACTTATCCGCGGTAATACGTACACGGTAATAGGTACACAACCACGGTAATACCAGCATACCGTTTTTATTCGTTTTAAAAATATTCTACTGCAGTTTTAGCTTAATAAAATTTTTTTTAATATTCTGTTAGAGATTATGTAAGATTTAAAAAAAAAAGTATTCCAAAAAATTTTAGTAGACCATTTTTAATGGTGCATTGAAGTTGGAATTTTTAGTACGTGCCACGGAGATAGGTACACTTACCCCTATTACTTCTAATAACTAACTGACCAATTCTTTGTAACGAAAAATGCGGTAACACCACTGCAAGGATAGACAGGGGTTAAATTGCCCAAAAACTACCCCCACAATTGATATACATGCATATGTTTTTTTTCGCACTATTATACTTCTACTCAGATTGTTATTAATTGTTTGTAAGATGATTAAAAACGAATTTATTACTACCATCGTCGTGCAATTCATTATAAAATAAATATTAAGCTGTGCAAGGGTTGAAATAACACAAAACTACCCCTAACATTGGAATTTTCGTGCTGTCAAAAATAAATCAATAATAACTCTGTGATTTAGTCTACAATTTATGTTATGTTTCACGAATTCACCAGTTATGGTGTGACCAAGTGCTGGAAAAAGTACTGTTTAGAGTTACAAGGGTTGAAAAATTTTGAAAGTTACCCCGAGATTTTTTAGTATTTTTTTTCGTCAAATAAATGATATTTTTTCGACTTTGTATAAAATTTTTATATACTTTGCTAAGAAAGAATAAACCACAAATTCGATATAAAAAAAAACCAAAAACGATCGGGTAACATTATGGTGTAGAGGGTTAAAATTTAACTAAACAACCTCTCAATAGCTATTAAATGTATTACAGAAATAAAATAAATAATTCTCCTCTAAGCTTTCATTACGTTACTGTCGAAAACGATTAGACGTGCAGTTTATTACATAAATTCTAAGAAAATTTTTATAAAGCTATATATGGGTTGACATAATACACAGTACCCCTACAATTAATGTTTTCTTATAATGTATAATGCACTTTATATACCTTCAAATTTGTATGTATTTGCTCTTATGATTACTGAAAATCAATCCATAAGTAATACAAATATATAATACAACGTCAAATATTGATATTACGCTACACAGGCTTTTTTATATAATAAAACCACCCCAAAATTAAAGTATTTTCGTGTCACTGGAAACAAATGAATAACGTTTTTATAAGTTTGTCTAAAAATATTTTTAATTACATTTAGGACAAATCAGTCAATGATTTTGTGATCAAATACTGCAGAAATTCATCATTAAGCTTAGTACGGGGGTAAAGTAAGCTATACTTAACCCTTTCATAGAAATGATTCTTATTTTTTAAACAAACATATAACATTGAAACATAGAAGTTTCGTAAATAACACAAATTAAAAGTTTTTCTACGTTGCTAAAACAAGATTATCTAGTTATTGGGACGAATGTACATAACAAATATTTTTTTAAATAATCTTACGTAAACAAAACTAAATTGATAATCAGCTTTTTAAAATGCTTGTGACATTGTAAATAGGATCGTTACAATTATTGTAAACGAACTTCGAGGAATCATAATAATTAGACATTTACAATATGAAAAGAGTTTGATTTAATTGTATTAGTGTTGACTTAACCTCTTTATAACATAATGATACACCTTCTCATTCTTTTCGTCACAAAATCACTAATGTATTCGTCTTCATTAAAGTTGAAAATAATTGTAGACATACTTGAAAGAATATAATCAATGCAACAAAAATTTTGCATAAAAAATATTTATGCTGATTTTAGTTTTGTATTTTTTGTCCCCTGTAACACTTACTAATAATTTAAGTGACCTGCTCCTCACAAAGACGCTTATTAATCTGTTCATAAAAATAACATGATGCAATCTTAGAAAATATTGATCTTTCAATAAGAATGTCAAAAAAAATTTTAATTACAGAAGTAATTTTGTTATACTTTAACTTTGTAGCTCCGTATTACGTTTCCTTTGGTATGTCGTCGAGAAATTACTAGTGAATTTATCTTCAGTAACCTTATGAATATGCTTAAACTAACTTAAAGATAAATTGCAAATTTATTTTGAATAATCACTAAAATTGCAATGTTAGGGATGATTTAAGTATACTTCAACTCATATTAGGCATAATACTACTTCTTTGCAGTATTCCGTCACAAAATTATTGATCAATTTGTCATAAACTAAACTATAAATAATTATAGACTTACTTTAAGCAATACTATTCTTTTGTTTAAAGCATTAAGAAAACTTTTCAGTTCAGGAGTAGTTTTGTTATAATACGAAATCTGTAGAGCTTAATGTAAACATTCGACAATGTATTATACATTTGCTTTACTGATATATTGATCTTTAATAATCATAAGAGCAATTACATACAAACTTGCACAAATATCAAGTGCCCCATACTTTATAAGGAAATATGACGGACAGGCGTAGTTTTTTATCACATTAACCCATGTGTAGCTTTATAGTAATTTTCATAAAATTTTCGTCACGAAGGACATGTTACATCGTTTTTGACAGTAACGTAAAAAACAGTTAGAGGAACAATATGTTACCTGTATAATAAGTAAAATAGCCTATTTCTAGGTTGTTTTACGATATTTTTCCCCTGTATAGTGGAGAAGTACGATTTCGCTTTTTATCACACCTAAATCCAGGTCAATTTGTTAAGAGTGTACTTCCTTAACAACAAATACAGATAAACAAAGAAAAATAGAAGTAATGCGCTTAAAATCATCCCAACAATATTTAAGATAGAAAAGTTTTGTATTATTTCAACCCGTTCACAGCTCAACGATTATTTTGTAATGAACTGCACGACAGTGGTACTAATAAATTCATTTTCAGTTATCTTACAAACAATTAATGACGATCTAAGCAGAAGTATAATAATGCGAAAAAAAACATATGCATATATATCAATTGTGGGGATAGTTTTTGGTTAATTCAACCCTTGTGTATCCTTGCAGTGGTATTATCGCACTTTTCGTTACAAAGAATAGGTAAATTAGTTACTAGAAGTAGTATATTGCAAATTTTAAGAAACATACTTCACTTAACTTTAAAAACAAGTGAACTAACTCTTGTAGGGGTTGTTTCGTTAAATGTTTCACCCTTTACACCACTATATCGACTAATCATTTTTTATTATACCGAATTTGTGGTTTCTTCCTTCTCAGTAAAGTCTTTAATAGTTTTACACAAAAACGAAAAAAATATCAATTATTTAACGAAAAAACAATACTAAAAATTGTAATTTCAGGGTAGTTTCAAAATTTTTTTAACCCTTGTAACGCTAGACAGTACTTTTTTCAGTACTTGGTCACAACATAACTGGTAAATTTGTTAAATATAACATAAATTATAGACTAAATCACAGAATTATTATTGATTTATTTTTGACAGCACAAAAATTCCAATGTTAGGGATAGTTTTGTGTTATTTCAACCCTTGCACATCTTAAGATATATTTCATGACAAACTGCACGACAATGGTAGTACTAAATTCGTTTTTAATTACCTGACAAACAATTAATGACGATCTGAGCAGAAGTATAATAGTGCGAAAAAAAACATATGCATGTATGTCAATTGTGGAGGTAGTTTTTGGATAATGTTAATCCGTGCAGTGGTGTCATCGCACTTTTTGTTACAAAGAATTGGTTAATTAGTTTTTTTTTTTTTTATATCGGGTGACCGCGACAGCCTATTGGCCCAATCGCCGGGGCCACCCACTCACTACCTTTGTGTGGGGGTGTATTGCCACACCCATTTACCCCAAATCTTCTCTTTAACTGATACCATACATATCATACCATGGGCACAGTGGAAGTATCTCCGGTGTAACACACCTTGTCAGTTAAGCTGACACTCTCTGCACGGGGGGGAAGTGCATCGGGTCAACTCGCCACTGTGTAGCCTGGGTCCGAAGCATTGGATCCTTGCTAATTAGCATCCCCGGAGAAGCCCCATGTTTCAGGGGCCACTTCCTTACTGGTAAGGCCGGCGATCCCTGCCTGGCATCGGGCCCGCTAATCCCTACACGGAAAAACCGAGATCATTGAAAATCCCCTACTACAATATTTGATCGTTAGAAATACTACACCAACGTTACATTTGTTGCTTACTAACACAAGAATTATTAGTGTCACCTTAAGTGGTCTTAAATTTCGTGCCAAGTATATAGGTTTTAAAATATCAGTACAAGTATTTAGTGATGGTGGTACGGTTTTTTCCCTTACCATCTGTAGCTATGAAAAATAGATGGATCCAGTAGGTGTTTACGACGTACTATAGTGCGCAGAGCACTTTTTTTTTGTGGTATGCATTTTTAATATACCTGTAGGTACATTAAAAATTATCCATATTCATTGTAATATTATTTTTATCATAATAAATGTATGTACCAGCGTTAAAAAAATAAGTGACAGTTAATTAGGATACTGGTGCAGTGATAAATTGTTAATGTTGTTACTATAAATATCAAAAGTAACCTCAAAGTGGATCATGGATGACTTTGTTAAAAATATTTTAGTGAGTTGGAAATTACAATGTCTCACTAACATTTTTTCATGATAGTAAAATTATTCAATTACTTATTTATTTACATGAGATAATACCGTACTTAGTGTTCATATAAACTTATACCTAACGCAGTAGAAGGAGATTTTACATAACATACTTGAACATAGGTTTTAGACAGACGTGGTATGGGAAAAAACCGTACCAAGTTATGAAAAACTCATAACTAAGTATAGTAGAGGATTTTCAATGAACTCGGTCTTTCCGTGTAGGTTTTAGACGGACCTGGTACGAGAAAAAACCTTACCAAGCTGTTAAAAACTCGTAACTTAATGTAGTAGGAAATTTTTAATGAAAAAGGTCTTTCTGTGTACCTATTAGGCCCTAACACTGTTTCGCATTCACCCAGGCCCGAAGACCTGTGGAGCAAGGAAAAAAACCCTGGAATTACTCTGAAGTAAAATTTCACGGAAAAACCCGCCCCGAAACAGCCGTGGTTACATAAGAACTTTTCCGGTGAAAACAGTTTTTGAAAAAATCTGCACTCACCGGGAATCGAACCCACGACCCCTAGAACAGCGTTGTATCAGTAGCAAGCACGCTTACCACTGAGCCAACGCCGCTCCTAATTGGTCAATTAGTTATTAGAAGTAATATGTTGCAAACTTTAAGAAACATTCTTCTCTTGGCTCACAAAACACGTAAACTAATTCTCGTAGGGGTTGTTTTGTTAAATTTTTTATCCTTTACACCATAATATTACCCAATCATTTTTTATTGTACCGAATTTGTGGTATATCCTATCTCAGTAAAGTCTATAATAGTTTTTTACAAAGTCCGAAAAATATTGTTTATTTGACACGAATATCACTGAAAATTGCAATTTTGGGGTACGTTTCAAAATTTTTCAACCCTTGTAACGGTAAGCGGTACTTATCCCAGCACTTGCTCATAACACAACTGGTAAATTCGTGGAATGTTAAATAAATTATAGACCAAGTTACAGAATTATAATCAATTTATTTTTACAGTACGAAAATTCAAATTTTAGGGGTAGTTTTGTACTACTTGAACTCTTATGAGACCTACAATAACCCATTTCATCGTAACTTGTAAAAATCTTGCTATCTTATGCATAAATGTTTATATTTATTTATTGTTAAGTCTTAATTGAATAATTTAGACGAAACTATCTGCCATTTTTTCTTTTTTTTCAATTTTTAAGGATAGTTTCAACCCCCTTTACACCTCTTTTTGGGTCAGGACCATTTTTCTTTAAAAATTAAAACATTAAAATCCACGGCTTTACTGCTGTATCTCGGTATAAAAGTTAAAAAATATAGCTATTGTACAGTCTAAGGTTTTTGGGGTCGCTGATTGCGAATCTTAAGTCAGATATATTTTCTCGAGCAGACGGCGAGAAGGTTGAGGTGGTGGGGGTACAGCAGCAGCAGACTGACTCCACAATCACGAAATAAACGATATTCCAGATGCTTTTCCAAGACGTTATCGAGTTTTTTCGCCAATTGTTTTCCAATACGTGTCTAGAGTAAGTCTTTTTGAACACATAGATATGCGTAAATTCACTGTACGGTAGATTTTCAACGATTGGCAGAGATTTTTCTGAAGCACCTGTTTTTACATTTTCTCGATTTTCGCGAAAAGTTATGAGATTCTTGGAATAAAAAAAAACCATGGACAGAAGACTAAAAACCCTACAATTTGATCCTTGGAAGATATCTACGATTAATACACGTGGAGTAATTAATTCTCAAAAAATCGCAATTTTTCGCTGTTTTTAATTGCTTGCGCAAAAAGTTATTGTTCAATTCAATTGTTTGAAATTTATTTTTCGTATCTGTCTCAGTGCTATAAGCGGCCGTATCTTTTTTAAGATTTTCATTAAGTTTCAGCACTTTTTTTACAAAAAACTTTTTTTCAGCACTTTTCCGAATTTTTTTAGCCATGTTGCTACGCACCGATTTTTTCCAAAAGTTATACATTGCATTCCTACTATTTTTCTCCTATTTGTCGCGGTGAAAAACCTTACTGGAATGAGATTTTTTTTAAAAAACCTCCGGTTCCTGGACTACAGTATACGTATAGTAAGTGTATCACACTACCCATATAATAAAGACTTGATCATACATTACTTGAAAAAATCATTGATTAAATAACAAAGTGACCTATACCCCAAGCTTTTGAACCCAGTAACCCAGTATCAGCGAGTTGATTGCATAGTTAATAAATAGATCATGTTTTAATTTAATGCACTATTAATCGAATAACAACATTACCTAAGCCAAAAGCTTTCCAACCTAGTAATGGAGAAAACAGAGAGTTAATAATTTATAATATAATAAATATTATCAACTTGCTGTCCCTTAGGTCGCAGGGTTAAGAAGCTTAGGATTAAGGATATGTATTGTATGTCTGCGTTTATTAAAAATATTAATTCTATTATATACATAGTAATATAAAGTAATAGTTTTAAAACTTTTGTTTGCTTACCTAGAAAGGATACAAAACAATGGAATATTTTCTATTCAATTATTTTTTTGCTCTAGGTAGAATTTTGAAAAAAATTTGTAAAAGTACATGTTAAATGTAAAATTTTGCGTAGAATATTATGGTATTTTTCAATTTTGAAAATTCGAGAGTTTTGAAAATTTTGGTCACCATATTGGATCTGCCATTTTGAACTTCGAAAATCTGACTTAAGATTCGTAATCAACGACCCCATAAACCTTAGACCATACCATAGTTTTTTTTAACAACCTTTTATACCGAGATACGGTAGTAAAATCATGGATTTTTACGTTTGGGCCCTATTTTGGACCTGTTCTGAGTTGATACCCATTATGAACCAAATATAAAATAAAAAAAGATAAAAAAAGGAAAATTAAGGAAAAAAAAAAAATTCATCATGGCACTCTTTCCGAAAATCGAGATTTAAACTTTCAACCCCCCAAAAAAGGGTGAAAACCACCCCCTTTGAAATTGGAAAAAGTTTTATCGTATTCTACGGAAAAAATACTAACAAAATACTATTTTGAAAAATTTTTCCAACTTGCACCCATTTACCCGAAAAAATCGAAATTTAAGAGTCCAAATGAAAGTCTGAAATTTGTGACGGTCACAGACGGTAACGTTGTGGGTCAAAAAATATGAAAAAATTTCTGTAATGTTTTCTCTGCACGCACTATCGATTCCCCTATGTTTTGGAAGAAAAATTTTTTTTGTCATTCCACGTTTACATGTTACGTAAGTTAGGATACATTATCTTATACATATTTAGGCTTTAAACAAGAAGCTTAAGAATCTGGGCCTGAAATTTTATCTGAAAGAGAACAAAGAAGCAAAACTTTTTTTTTTTAATTAACACCCTAGCATTCTTTCCCAATGATGAAATAAGTAACGCGTACAAGGAGTTGTGCTCTTCAATAAAGGCACAACATCCAAGTATCAACGTGAGACTATGAGCTTACTTGCAATATTTTGACACGTACTGGCTACGTCAAGTCACACCAGTGATCTTCAGTGTGTACATTTGACATTGCGATTTGACAATTCATAATATGAATTACGTTGAATCAATCCACAGCCAGTTATTGGAGTCTCTGTCAAAAAATCCAAGACCTTGAAAGTTTGCATGTAAGTAAGATAAATATAGCATTGTTAATATTTGTAGTATGTAGTAAGTCTTGTGATTGACTAAATATACGGTGCAGCCTTTATCGAATAGACAAATGGGCCTGTGCTAATAAACTATTTTCCGCCCTCGGGTGGTTTTGGGAGGCTGGTACTTCCTCGGGCGAAAAAGCAGTTTTCCGGAACTCTTTCGAAAAGTCTCCTTTACGAACCTCGTTACGTCCCTCGCCTTCGGCTCGGGCCGCAAACCTCTCGGTTCGAAAACAGAGACTTTTCAAACTGGTAGGAAAACTACCATTTCATCCCTAAGGCACACTTTCCGCCCTTTAATTACTTTCCGCCCACGGGTGAAAAGAAAGATTCTGGCCCTGCCAAGCCCAATGTTCGTTTCTGGAAGGGTGTAAAGTAACTAGCGAGCAGAAAGTGTGTCCACGAGCACAAAATTGCATTTTCCACCCTCGATACAAAAAATGTCGTTATCACCTCGGGCACTAACATACAACAATCGCGCTCTTCGGAAGTTAAAGTTGTACTTTCGCCCCTAGGTAACGAATATACTGTTTCCTACCTTGCGCACTTTCGAGGGATGGATGTACCCTTGGTAGGAAAAATAAGGTTCGCACCTGATGCGCATGCAACTAGGACAAGCACAAGAAGTCCCTCGGGTCAGGTGCATTTCCTAGTGACATGCACCACCAGGTACGAAAACTATCGATTTGTATGGAAAGTTAGGCCTCGATTATACTGTATAAATATAATTAGCTTCAGATATTATGCATCAAAAATCATAAACAGTCTCTCTTACTTTCTTACGGAATCTGTTCTGCACTGTTTAACTTTTATTTTTTAAAAGAAAAAAAAAATCTAATGGCAGTAAATACTCTAAGACTGAATGCATAATTATAGTATTTTGAGTTATTACTGTTGATTTTCTAATGATATTTAATTGAATGACACTTAGCTCACTCATAAATATTTATGTATTCTCAGCTGTTATGCTTTGTTGTTCCTTCCAATGATAATTGAAATACAATGCTATTTAAACTACTCAGTAATAATTAGATAATATACAGCTTATTGCAATAAGTTTCTTCGATAAGTATACTTTTAATCAATGCCAGACCACCACCCCAACCATTAGTATTCTTAGTTTTTTGTACGGTTTCTTGTACTAAAAATAATGAAAAATTTTGAATCGTAATTTTTTATTTTATTTTAGGCAGACTAGTAAAGTTGAAAGACAGCTACGCCAAAGATATTGTCAGTCTTAAAAATGGCATTTGTATTAAGAACTTCTCTCGTGCAGATGTGGTGGAGAGGGAAAAGGCAGTTCAAGAAGGTATAATCTTACAAAAATGATTGTAATTCATTGTTTACATAAATTCATAAGTACAAATTAAATTACAAAAGCATGAGCTTATTCGATTGCATTTTTTTTAACTTGCAGTCAAAATTCTTGTTCCTACCTCAGGCGTTTTTGAGGGTTGGGTGTGCCCTTGCTAGGAAAACTAGTGTTTGGCACACTAGGGCCATCCATCCGAGACTATACTTTACGGTCCCTCGAGCCGTAAAATAGCCCCAGAGGCGATGGTGCTTTGGTGACGAAAACTACTATTTTCTATTCTACAAAACTTTTTGAATAAGAATATTAATAATTTTCATAGATTCCTTAATCATGACCACAGTATTTTATACGAACTTATCAATTGGTAAATTATTTAAGTACTATTTAAAAAATTTATTTACAGCATAGCCAGATTAGAAGGATAAAAAAATTTCAACCATCCAATTATAAACAATAGCTTCATGTTTAAAAGGTTACCTATGCAAACAAATTGCATGAGAACAGTTGGAAGGAATTGTTCCACCCGACAATTCTGACTCAGAAGAAGAAATGAAGGTACAAAACCCTAATTGCCAAGAACTGGAGAAAAAAATTGAAGTTGAGGGTCCTGGGTCGACCGAAAATAGTGAGTTTAACATTGACGAAATAAACACAATACATTGGCCAAACCTTAGTTTGCAAATCACAAAATTTAAGTAAATAAATTATTTTATAAGAAGTAAACAAAAAATAACTTTATTCTGTAGTTATTTACGTGGTAGTTGTGGCTGTGTTTTTTTCAGGTTTTGATTGTTTCTAATCATTTATTGCGACAAATAATTTAAAAAATTTAAATTTCGTGGTTTGTGGTTTGCGAATTAAGACACGGCTAGTGTATTTTTTAAGATCAACAGGTACTTGTTCTTTGCCATACCACTTTTCCTCATTTGTTATGTAGAAACTATCATAAAAATTTTTCTCTTGATAATAATAGTCGTTTTTGTCACTTACACGCCTTCTTCGACGAAACTCTTCAACAGTGCCTGACACTGAAAAATCGTTGGAAGAACCATCTTCTTAATTTTTCTGGGAACTACTTTAGCGTACCGTTACTCTTACCATTACAATTTTACGAGAACAACTGTTATCTTCTGTTGAAGTTTGTTTGAAACAATTGGCCTAGTCCTCATCTTTGAAATAGTGCCCTACTCAAAAAATATGTGACGTTTGGCTTTGCTTCACATAATATGAGAACGTTTATTGTCTTGTATAAGTGGTTATACTAATAACTACACTGTTAAACACCAAACATATAGCTTTCATTAGTGAATCAAAATCACAACGATGATCATGGCGATGTAGAAATGGCAGAAGATTTTGGTCACAATAATCAAGGAGCATCAAGGTCTACTACAGAATCTCTGGCACTTGATGATATCAGTTCCAATCTTGATTAAAATTTTATTGATGACCCTTTGTCCAACTCCGATGATCACGTAAATACATCAACAAATAATGTACTCGCAGACAGGAATTTGTATCCATATAGCGCTACAACCTGTCGTCAATTGAATAGTGACAGTGAATTATCAGGTAATTTGTTGTATCATTGATATTATTAATTTGTATTAGGTCTGAGTAGGTGAGGGTTAAGGTTCTCTGAAAATATGTTTATTTAAATTCCTTTTTATTTCTCCAACGTTACATGCTCACTTACAACATACAAGATTGCCTGCCCTACGATTTCAAAAACTTGTGGTAGCACAGAGCCTCAAAAATTTTGTATTAAAATAATAAATCATACATTTTCTTCAGATATTGAGTCCGAAAATGGATCAATTCATGTTAATTTGACTGATTCCTCTACTTCAACATCAACATCAGGTAAGCTTAACTTTATTTTCATGTAATGTTTTTTCTTATTTGTCGTAGTGTACAATTAAAGGCATGTTTAATGGTTGGTTAATCAAGTAGTCTTCGGTTAAATAAGTTTTTTATTATGGTGGCTCACTTATTGACAAGAAAATCAGTGCTAAATATAGATTTGCTTCCAAAATAGTAAGGCATTTAAAAATTTTGTATTATTTCGAATAACAGCCACACTTTGAGTATACATTGAGTACTATGTATAAAAAAATTTGGACAGTTAGTTATAAAACCGTGTTCTACGAAAGTCTAGCTCGTAAATAGTTATTTCTCGACTTAGCGCTACTCGTGTAAAAAAATGTCTTACGCGTGGATGTATGCCAGCTTTGCGTACTTGTTATGCAATAAACTATTTTAAGAGAAAAGCTGCTTTGACCACAAATTTCAACCAATTTGATAGTTAAAAATTTTCTTTTATAACAGAATACAATTGAATATATCATTGCTTCTTTTGATGTCATGCTGCAACATAACCTCAAAATAGGACACAAAATATGAATTAAAGCTATAGACAATAAGAACAATACAATGCAATATTTCTCATACAGCAGATTGCAATAATGGTTTTCGTTACCTTTTTTTTTGTTTGCAACATTTTTTTTTATTTTAAATCCAGTAAGTTTAGTGTTTGAACCATGTATAAGTTTAAAGCTGATCAGGATCTTCAAAGCATGGAAATCGCTGATTTCTGAAAGATCTGATTCATGTAACTTTTTGGGTTTTAAAGTTTTGTACGTCATTTAAAGCTTGTTGTTTTCTAAAGATCTAAAGCATTTTAAGAGGTTCAATTGTTAAGGTTGTGTTTGATCATGATAAACAGAGTGACAGTAACAGATTTAAGTGTTATACTCCGACAAGTTTTTATAAAATTGAATAACATTAGAATTTAAGGTTGATTTTTTTCTAAATAAGGTCACTTTTTTTCTGTGCACCGTGTTTTGACCTCCTCCTCCTCTATGCTAACATCGGGAACTTCGCACACTTGAAGCAAATGTAAATAGTTGAACTTATCTAACTGATTGTCAAAGAAGTTACACTGTTAGTCTGATTGTTAATTATTTAATACGGTAGTGCAATCAAATCTTAGATTTTTTGCTTAATGAGCACCATATAAGTATACAATTTGTATAAATTTCAAGTTTAGAGACTAAAACAATTTATTTTAAAGGAAATGGCGTACCTCTAATCGTACATTTTCTACTCAAACTGTTTGGATAATCCCGTAAATTTTCTATTGGCGTACAAAAATTTTTTTGGTATGACGTAAAAAAAAACTATTGCAAATTAAGTTGGTTTCCCAAAATAAGAAATTGATTATATTTAGTTCTACAGATTTTTTTTATAATTTGTATTAAATTATTTGAGGCCTAAACAAGCTGAGAAAATGTATTTTAATTATAATTTATTGATTGTAAAATGACTCAACTTCATCTCCAAACGTTTTTGGAGAACATAAATGTACAATATTTAAAAAACTTCCATGACAAGAAACAATTTTTAGCTATATGTAACATGCGAGCTTATGTAGTATCGCACGCTGTGTGAAATGGCTCATACAGTGTAGTATGTTCGTGTGTATCTTTTTCTCTAGAGTATTTTTATGATATAGAGAATACTCCCTTATTGAACGTGACTCTCCCACATCGAACTCTTCCCCAAAGTACATTTGACATTTTTTTGTTTTGTAATGATGTTTAATATTATCAGTTTAAATGATTTTTACTTATGATATTTGTAATGTATATTTTTCTCTTTGCTACCTAATTCTAGTAAGTATTTACAGTTCTCATAATTTAAATTCTGTCTTGCATATGGTACAGCCAGCCTCTTTGTAAGAATGCACGTATGTATTGAGATCGTATTATATGTATGAACGAATAAATCGTATTGTACGTATGAATGGATAGTTTACTTGCGCATTGATTGTCCACTTCTAATAACACTGATTTAAAAATTTGTAATTAACACAAAATTTCATTATACTCAAAATTGATTGTAAAATCCCCAGAAGGATTAATTTCAAAATTTGTAAGCTTACTGTCACAATTTAACATGTATTTGGCGTTCTTATATTGCTAATGCGATCTTTCATTATCACTGACCCAAAAAAATTTAATCGCACTTGTCAGACAAATGCGATTAGTACTGTTGTATTGTTATTTTCTAATATATGAAATCATAACATGTAACATCATCGTGCAAGGACACTGTTTTTCTGTCAACCCAATATGCAAGAACATCGCTCATTGGTTGATCTCATTCAACCAAAGGCCTCTTGTACTCGCTCTGACGCTCTAAAAACTCACCATCAAGAGGAAAAATCGCCCTTCTCACGTCTGTCATCTGTACTCTAACGTTTTAGTCTACTTTTGACTCCCACGGCTCGCGAATACCTTATACACGTAAGGCATAACGTGTTGGCTTAGGCAACTCGGGTGCAGTTCGAGAGTATCAATAATATCAGACTACGCTAAGGAGCAAGGTACAACGAAAGAGGCCCGCCGAAAGTGGTTCTGGCGATAGCAGAGAAGGCAGAAACCGCAACCCCTTATAGGCCACGAACTCATTTGTGTAGTATAAGTAATTACTGGGAATTACTGCACGAAGTATTAGGGAACTCCGAAGCAGCGGTAACAACAGTTAGTGATATATGTAAGTTTTTCATCAGTAATATAATTAATATCCAAATCTGTGAAGTGATCTGAGTAGACTTTATCTAAGAGAAGACCTGTTTTGAATTGTTTCAACAAAAGAATTAAAAATTAAATATTGATTAAATCATCAATATTATTTGAATAATTACTTTTACTTGGCTAAAAAAAAAACAAATAAAGCTCACGAGCTGAATCCTAACAGACCCACGAATAACATTAAAATAAAATGGTTAAGACCATACTTTAAAAAAGTCTGGTCATAACACAACGATGTACAAGAAAAGATTTTTTGAAATTAATGTCAATTTCCAAGTTTTCATATCACGTTTAAAAACAAACCGTGATAGGAAGTATTTTTAAGTTATTTAATAGTGCAACACTAAGGTAAATTTAATTTCTAGGTTTCAATTAAAAAATCAGATAATTACATTGTGACGTGGTAAATTGGAGATACATCCAAACACGTCACAGAGCCCTTGTTACCGCCAAGTTACCGTGACAAAGCGAAGCCGAAGCCTCAGTGTCCTATACACACACACACATAAGCCAGCCCTCACACGGTCACCCAGGTTCCCCGATGCCCTCGACGCCCATAGCATCGCCCAGAGTATCACCGAGTATTTCACCGGAGCAATATACTGGTAGGTGAATACATTTAGTGTTGATGCTGTGTATCAAGTGCATGAAAGTGGTCGTCCCTAATTACCCTTCCCTGATGCCATATAGAGTCAGCTTGAGTCTCCTACCGATAGTTACCAGGTAAACGACATCACTAGATATTAATTAGTGACAACAGCACGCCACTACTCAGGAATCGTCGCCTTTGTGGTGTGCCACGTTATAATGATAATTTCAATAACAGTTATCGATAAGAATAAATAAGTAGTTAATAGTCAAGTGAGTCGTGTTGTCTTAGGCAACTCGGGTGCAGTTCGAGAGTATCAATAATATCAGACTACGCTAAGGAGCAAGGTACAACGAAAGTGTCGTGTCTTGTCTTGAGCGGAGCCGAGAGCAGCTGAGACAAAGTGGTGCCTCAGTGCATGATTAAAAAGTGCTTCTGAATGCAAAAGGCTATCCAATTGCGATTGCTGTATGGGTCTATCTGTTGCTGCAATCGGTGTTGCCCAATACTGGCTGTACCCGGTCCTTTCCCAATCCCGTTAACTAAACGTTGCATGGCGTAACGTAAATAAAAGCAGTAAAGGTAAAGTAATAATCACCACACACATTAGTCGCAATTCCCGGCTAACGTGTTACAACACGTATGCTCTAATTATCTGACGTGTTAATTGAAACCTATTAATATTCATGGCAAGAGAGCAAGAGAATGGGCAATATAATTTAATTACATATGATTTTATCAATTCGACGCTTGATTGATTCGAAAGCAAGGTATGTACCTCATTAAGTTTGCTTCATCCCTTAACACTTACAAGATGCCATAATATCTGAAATTACAGATTTTGCGAATACATCGTTTTAGATCTCCAATAAAGAAAATTAATTGTAATGTGACAAAGCTATTATGACATCAATCGCTTTGGAAAAACATTTATTTTTACATGCTGTCGTATATAACTTAACATATGAATGACTTATACTAAAAATTAAAACGATACGAACTAATTTTTTCTCTTAATAATATTGAGATGGTAAAATAAAGTTGATGGGTATTCGCTCCGTGAACAAACAAGAAAAATTAGAACTTCAATGCTCAAATCTCATTTAAAATACATGTTACCATCGACACTAGTGCCAAATTCATTACTTTAGTATTTTAAATGGGATTTAGGTATCGAAGTTGAAATTTTTGCCGTTTGTGCACGGAGCAAGTAGGAGTAAGTGAGGGTATAGTTGCAGTTGCTCCAGTCATTGTGGAACTCTCGAATAATGCCTACATTTTTATTGAAGTGATGAATTGTGGTAAATAAACACTTAAAATCATTAAATAATGTTATAAAGTGTCTACTTTATAAAATTTCAGACATAAAATAGCTTTCAAAACTTTCCATTTGCATAACAAAGTATCACGTCTGCAATGTCTGCAATAACTATAGTGCACACATAACCTTTTTTACTATGATGGTATTATTGCGAATACCCAGTTGATTTAGCATTGAAATTGAACGCAATAGTCCGTATACAATAATACGTACAGGCCCACAATAATATTGGAATTTGAACTCAGCCATCAGCGTCATGCTCAGGCTACTTTTGTAAGCTCATAGAGAAGACTATGGCGGCTGTCACATACAGTAAACGTATCAGCTCTTGGTTTTATTATCTATTAAATTTTTATTATGAAGCTAATGTTTTGTAGATATTTACACAAAAAGTTCTAACAAAATGAATATTTAAAAGAGAGAAACTGTGTCGTCTCAGAAAATCTCGTATTTATTGCTGTGTTAAAAGTTGTCTAGTAGACTCATGTACAACCAAAATTTGTCATCCCATGATTTTTCGGGTGTTTAAAAATGTATTTACATAGAATATGCAGTATTTAAAATAGTTTTGGCTTATAAAACGTGGGTCTAAGCCACAGGTATAAAAAGAATATTTGAGCAAAAGTATGCGGGTATACTCCAAGTATTTTCAAAAACAAGAATTATTCAAAATCCTGATATTACTCCTGTGATAGTATCAGGGGCATTTTTCAGTTCACTCTTTTTAAACGTAATGATAATATAATGTTAAACAATGTATTACCATTTGAATTCTCTCTTCCTGTCGATAATATTACTGCTCGCTTGATAAGGATACTTTTCAAATAAACACACTTCTTTAAGCTTCAGATACATATTTTTAAGTGTATAACCGTACACGTTGCTTGGGATAAGAATAATTACAAAAGTTTCTTATAAACACGTAAACATCTAACAAAACAATAAATATTTATCCAATTACTTCATATAATTCAATATTTTCTTTCTAAAATAGTTATTTACGCAACAACTGCGGAAAAGACGATTTCCCGCACGAGTCTATTACACGAGTGCGGCAAATCGTCCCGCACGAGTTGTGTACAAGTTTTATCGCAATAAGTGTGAGAAAAATAGGTGTTTTCCGCACTGATATTAGTGTGGAAAATCGATTCTCCCACATAGTGGGCGGCAAAGGTTTTTCTACACAGTGTGCAGAAAATACTTGCCGCACACTATTGCGAAATAGTAGTTTTCCTACGAGTTTGAAAAGTTTTTGTTTGCGAACCGAGAGGTTTGCGGCCCGTGCCGAAGGCGAGGTCCGTAACGAGGTTCGTAAAGGAGACTTTTCGAACGAGTATCGGAAAACTGCTTTTTTGCCCGAGGAAGTACCAGCCTCCCAAAACCACCCGAGGGCGGAAAATAGTAGTTTTCCTACGAGATTGAAAAGTCTTTGTTTGCGAACCGAGAGGTTTGCGGCCCGAGCCGAAGGCGAGGGTCGTAACGAGGTTCGTAAAGGAGACTTTTCGAACGAGTTCTGGAAAACTGCTTTTTCGCCCGAGGAAGTACCAGCCTCCCAAAACCACCCGAGTGCGGAAAAATATTTTTCATACACCTACCACCATGTCTATGTATGAAGCAGCGGATGAAAGCCTTCCCTCTCAGCTTCGCATATTCTCCACGAGGGTGCGTACTGCCAGAGTTCCAATCCCATTACCATACCAAGATAATAATACCAGCATTGGCAACTGAAGTTTCTAACCTCTTTTTAAATCAATATTCATGGGTTGATGCATTTATTTACAAGTGGAATTCAGTAGTTTTTTAGTGTAATATTAACTAACAAAAAAAATTTCATCGATTTGACAAACTAAATTTCTTAAATAGACGTTTAAAGCTAATCTTAAAAAAAACTGAAATAATACCCGTATTTTTACCTAGACTTCGAGAAAATTAGAAAAAAGGCATGTGTCGTCTTTTATGCAGTTTTACATGGTAAAAAAAAAAGTTGTTATATGGTACGAATTTGCTATAGCTTTGTTAAATAATAAAAGCATTTAATAACTATTTCATAATTCTTCGATAGTTGAAGTTGTATTATTTTATCGCGTCATTCCAACTGCGAGAACTTTCTTCTTAGAAACTAGAGTTGTTAAATACCTTGTTATATTCGTTTGATAATGAGTAATACACAAATTTTTCTAGGCAAAATAATAAACTCAACTTAAGGAGCGACGTTGGCTCAGTGGCAAGTGTGCTTGTTACTGATACAACGCAGTTCTAGGGGTCGTGGGTTCGATTCCGGGTGAATGCAGATTTTTTCAAAAACTGTTTTCATCGGGAAAAGTTCCTATGAAACCCCGGCTGTTTCGGGGCGGGTTTTTCCGTGGAATTTTCCTTCAGAGTAATTCCAGGGTTTTTTCCTTGCCCCACAGGTCTTCGGGCCTGGGTAAATGCGAAACAGTGTTAGGGCTATAGGTAGGGATTAGCGGACCCGATGCCAGGCGTCGGGCAGGGATCGCTGGCCTTACCGGCGAGGAGTGGCCCCTGAAACAACGGGGCTTCTCCGGGGATGCTAATTAGCCTGGATCCGATGCTTCGGCAGAGAGCGCCGGCTTAACCGGCGAGGAGTGGACGTCCTGGAATAATGGAGTCTTCTCCGGGNAAAAAAAAAAAAAAAAAAAAAAAAAAAAAAAAAAAAAAAAAAAAAAAAAACTCAACTTAATTTAGTATACAGTTGATTCAAAGTGAGAATAGTATGTTTGACTTCATTTTTTAACCCAAAAGATGAAGAATGATAAATTTTATATATTAATAATTCTAGTTAAAGCTAAAAGAACGTGGTATCGAAACAGTTGTCAGAGGAGAAGCTGCGAAAGGTTACGAGCCTACAGGTAACATTAAGAAAAGAACGATTAGTCGTGCATACATGCAAGTAATATAAATTTTTAACAAATTTCACTGGAAATTAGTAAAAAAAATTCTTATTTGAGACAGTTGCTTCTTTTATCATTATAATATGTGCTGACATATACACGAGAAATGTTGCTAGTATTAATAGTTATTTTATAAGAATGACACTTATTACAATTTTTTAAAACATTTTATTGTATATGAGCAGACTTTTTCTCAAATGTGAACGATTTGTACTAGAAAATTTTGTATTCAGACATAAAATAGCTTTCAAAACTTTCCATTTGCATAACAAAGTATCACGTCTGCAATGTCTGCAATAACTATAGTGCACACATAACCTTTTNTGTATCAGTAACAAGCACGCTTACCACTGAGCCAACGCCGCTCTTTCGTTCATGTAATGTATTCCGGAGCCAGAAAATAATGTATGATAAGCTTCAACGTACATAGATCTACTGCCTGTAAAAGTAGGTTGTAATGATGTGCTTGGAATTCTTACTCCATAAACGTATAATGACAAAAAATTAATAAAGTAATTTTGGAAATTAAAGGGGTTATTGTTAATGAGTACATAAGAGACCGTAGACTTTTATAATCATATTATTTGTACAATATTTTTCAACTTATGAAAATGATAGTTAAAACATTTCTTGCTATATGAATTCTTAGATGCCATATCTTATAATATGGTAATCGGAAACACCGAAATCATCAAAACGTACTACACAAAACTTTTCTACAAAGATAACCTTTTCAAAGTTGTGTAGAATTTCCATTAATTTAATTTTGTGAGTAACTTGTTATAATATTTATCCTTCTTTTAACACATATACGTATATCGACAATTAAGAGTCAATTACAAACTGGAAAGCAGATAATATAATTAGTAAATGCGTGTTGTCTGTTGTAAGTTTGAATTTGTACGTCATTCGCCAAACTTTTTTGTGGATGCATAATATTGTCTATAAATAATATAATCAATTACATTAGTTTCAAATTATACTTTCTGCACAAGCTTGAAAAACCCATTAGTCAGAATGCTGTTAGTTAGGAAAGAAAAATATCAAAACCTTACATGAGATGTGAAAAAATATTAACTTAGTGAAATCGAATTTTAAATATCTCGTTACCAAAGATTTTTTATTAATTGTGTGATTTGTTGTAACGGGTACTGATTCTGGATTGGCATAATTTACCAAAGATCAAGGCATAAAATTTCTGCAGAAATTAGAACGCACTTAGTTGACAATATAAAAATGTTTTAGACTGACACTAACGAATACTTTTGAACAAAAAAAAAAAAAAAATAGACGAGAAATCTCTTTCCGATTTTAGTTAAGATATTATAAAATAATATATAAGTAATAGGGTTGAGTGATTTCCAAACACCTCCGACGTCACCGTCTGGTGCCGCCGGTCGGACCTGGGGGGAATGTTTGATCGTGCTGTTGGAGGAGGGGGAGGAGCGGGATCCGTAGCTGGGGAATTATGGGGGCTTCGAAGAGTGGCATGGTTTTTAAAATCTGGTGGGGACTTGGAGGTGGGGATGGAAAGGTAAAAATATTGAAGTCGTTTGAAATGGGGTTGACAAAATTTATTCATAGTAAGATATAAAGTGATACTTATACAAATACAATGTAAAAACTTAAGATAATTGTTTATAGTGTAAAATGTATGGTGATATAATATTAATACATATAGGTAAAGTGGTCACTGATAAATAGTGTTGTTAATCAAGAGGTTATAGTTTTATACAATGTAAATGATAAATAGAACATAAGATGTCTATTTTTTGTGATGTATTTCAACGCAGGGATGTATATTTTAAAATGAATTAAAGTAAAATATTTCTAGACTTACAATTTTGATTACATGTTGAGGACATAACGCGGCTATTTTCTAGTTTCTTACATCTAGGAATTTTATTGTACAAAGTTACACTTTTTTCATCATTAGTTGATGTAGTTCTTGAAAATATTGAACAAAACATACCCACAGTATAATTATGAGACATAAAAAACAAAAAATTGATACAGAAATGACCGCACACTCTAGAGTCAATACTCTGCAAATGTTGTACGTTCCACTCGTAACTAATACAGTTTCGTCTTAGTCGATCAACATGGTGTGAGACAGCGGGTGGCAACCCATAACTGTCAAAGAAAACTCCGTGTCCGCTGGGATCGACATAGAAGGCAACCCAATGCGTGCCAGGTCTTGTGCTCTCGTCTGTATTAGCTACAAGGGAACATGGTCTCGTCCAAACAAACGGCAGCTTGTCTGCTGGAAATACCCCGACTGTCGGTGTTGGAATATGCCGCAGCGCTTTTTGTATTTGTAGAGAATTCATCTTTCCTTATTTTGGCATACACAGATGCAGTAGAGTCCCCACTTTTTCTAGATTTTCAAAGATTAATGCTTTTCATGAGGTTCCCGACCTCTTGTGTAGCAGCAGCAGCAGAAGAGGATGACGACTGGTTTGAACGTGCAGGTTTTATTATCGGCTCTTGAGTTTTTTTTTTTACATCTAAGGCATCATCTAGTGTGGTGTAAGAGGAAATAACTTCTGTAGAATGTACTGTCTTGTTGATCCAGGTTCATAACTTATAAACACGAGCTACAGTACAGCTGAAAGCTTCCTTTCTTCGACCATGATAACAGCAAAAGTAATCATTATCGCGAGTAAGATTTTAAAAAAAAGGGCAAGAGTACTCTTCAAGATTTATTATTTGACGACCCAAAACTTTTTCCAGTAGTTTTTTCTTTCCATCCAATGTAAGCTAAAGTTACAGTCAACACCCATAACTGCAATTTTTTTTGATAAAAAATCACCATTTTTATCGTTAAATGCTTGAATATCTATGATGAAATTAACTTTTTCCATGGTTTTCTGAGAGCAGCCACATCCACTATCTTAAACGGTACGCGGCATACTGATTGTTCGACGAAAGATTGGAGACTACGAAATGAGGAAAAAAGGTTTGTAACAGCACTTAAGAAGTGGTAGTGAATATAAAAAGAGGAGTGATGGGGTTAGTGGTGGTAGTGGTGATAAAAGGGAGGTAATAAAATGAGAGAAAAAAAAGTCTTTTTAGGAGTTGAAATTTACAACTATCTGACGGTTTGAGTCTATTTCTAACACACTGTCAAAGTCTGAGTAAAGAACGCAATTTATCGTTTTTGTCAAAAGCGTCTCAAAACGTATTTATATTCTGTCAGAACCATTTTTTACTAAATTCCAATGACCTGCGAAATGCCCGGACAAATCTGGTGTAAGATCAAATGCAAAAAGACAACACCCTTTTGGATAACCTTTTCTGTGTATGTTGTTTCCCTCGTTCATTTTTTTTTTTTTTTTTTTTTTTTTTATACCGGGTTACCACGACAGCCTACTTGGCCTAGTCGCGGGAGCCGCCCACTCACCACCTATGTGTGGGGGTGCATTGCCATACCCATCTCTAAACCTTTTTTCTCGCATCCTACCTGAATCCATGGGCACAGTGTGAGTATCTCTGGTGGATCACCTTGCCAGTTAAGCTGACACTCTCTACACCGATGGTGCATCGGGTCCACTCACCACTGTGTAGCCTTTCCCCGGAGAAGACTCCATTATTCTAGGACGTCCACTCCTCGCCAGTTAAGCCGGCGCTCTCTGCCGAAGCATCGGATCCAGGCTAATTAGCATCCCCGGAGAAGCCCCGTTGTTTCAGGGGCCACTCCTCGCCGGTAAGGCCAGCGATCCCTGCCCGACGCCTGGCATCAGGTCCGCTAATCCCTACCTATAGCCCTAATACTGTTTCGCATTTACCCAGGCCCGAAGACCTGTGGGGCAAGGAAAAAACCCTGGAATTACTCTGAAGGAAAATTCCACGGAAAAACCCGCCCCGAAACAGCCGGGGTTTCATAGGAACTTTTCCCGATGAAAACAGTTTTTGAAAAAATCTGCATTCACCCGGAATCGAACCCACGACCCCTAGAACTGCGTTGTATCAGTAACAAGCACGCTTACCACTGAGCCAACGCCGCTCTTTCGTTCATGTAATGTATTCCGGAGCCAGAAAATAATGTATGATAAGCTTCAACGTACATAGATCTACTGCCTGTAAAAGTAGGTTGTAATGATGTGCTTGGAATTCTTACTCCATAAACGTATAATGACAAAAAATTAATAAAGTAATTTTGGAAATTAAAGGGGTTAAGTTTTCTGTCCATGTTGAAAGCTATGTTGTCGACGAAATCTAGTATTATTTGTTTTGGTAACTGGCCTAAAATAACGTTTTCTAAACAGTCGCCTGTAATACCGCTGTGCACAGTAAAATATATAACTTCCACATGGGTGATTGGATATTTTGCAGTAGTGCTTGCTAAAGTCATTGCATGTGCAATCAAAACTGTGGGGCTTACTTTTACTCATCGTACAAGAATTATAAGGTAAGCATTGTTAGGAGGGGTTACTAGTTTTGAATTGAAATTTACATCAACTTGATTAAATATAGAGTGTAAGAAATTGTTTACTCGAGCCACAGACGCATCTGTATCCTTGTCGTAAGGTATTAAATTTACATTAATTCTCAGCATTGTGTGAGGGAGGTCCAAATAATCCTCGTTTTGAGAGTTTATGATAAACTTTATCGGACTTTCGTCGATTAGTGATGAAACAGGTTTATAATAAATCCATCGACTTGCCTCTAACGCTGTCTGAGTAAGGGAAAGAGAAAATAAATCCAACTCACTCTTGAGACACGGATCAGTGTGGCTATGCAAAAAAGACATTATTAATATTTAACTAAAAATATCGGTCCTTGAGATTTCTTTTTTTCTGCCCTTTTTTACTCTTTTTACAGTTAACACGCTTAATTTTTTTACTATTCTTCTTTTTCCCTCCTCTGATCTTATTCTTTTTAACAACACTTTTCTTTCGTCCACGTTTTGTCACTCGAGATGTTTTCTTTTTAGCACGTACTGAGAATGATACACATCGTAAAAACTCATTTTTTACAAGGATTCTACAAAAAACCCTTTCCTAAAATGTAACACCACTGTCAGTGTCCTAAACTCGAATGCTATTAGTTTACCGAATTGGTCTTTTACATCTATATCGATTGTATGAAATCTATTATTGAGGAGGGATGCGTTTGCAACAGGCGTATACCTCTTGACAATTGTACAACCAAAATTAACTTGTTTAGCATCCAAGTTAATTATTTTTAGTAAATGTGCAAACGTGTCCCCAACAATGGTTCACATTTACTTGAGTAAATAAAAAGTTGATCGGGCACTGCTGTTGACATGCTTGCCGGCTGTTTAGCGTGAATTAACATTAGGTAATCATCCTTCATTTCTGCACGATCTTTTTCGATATGAATTATTCCTACTTCGAATCCTCAAATGCGTTGTACTGCGTTTGATAACCATGGTAATTTTCCACCCTTATCTACTTCAAAATATTTCATTGTAAATGAAAACACTGTTCCTTTTTATTCTAAGATGGGTACACCAATTAATACAAATCCAACTTCCTTGTTATAAATTAACTTACGCTGATATTCTTTATTTTCAGAGATATATTCCATCCATTTGTTATTTATTGCTTCATATAAACTATTTATAGAGTCGAATGTGCCATGTTGAAGATGATATTCTGTTTTATCCTCAGGTGCACTTAGTAAAGCGTCCTCTCGAGTGACATGTAAAATAGTGCACGGTACGTGAATCTCGGAAATTCCAATCTCCCATTTTCCACACAGCTCGATTTCTTTTGGTAATTGAGTAGAAAAACTCGTTGTCGTATTATTGCGATCATACTGCTGTTGCTTGGCAAAGTTATCATAAAATCGTTATGAACCATCTCTCAAGTCTCTTTGAAAAATCCACGAATTAAACTTATCTGGATAACCCACCCAACTAACAAAATATTGTTTGTTTCTTCCCTTTCCTTCAATTCGAATTATTTTTTCAATTTTATGCTTCTGATCTAATACTCGCTCTTTAGTGACTGGGCTAAACTCTTCAGGGTAAAAAAATCCCTCAATACTTTCACCATCCAAATCATGCAAATAACATGTGTATAAATTCTGTCTTTTGGTATTACCGACAATTTTAAATATTACTTTACTCCCGGATTTTACGGCACCTTTTTCGAATACGTTTTTCTCGGGACTGATACGCACGTAGTCTCCATATTCATACTTTGATTTAGCTTGACGATTCTGACGATGTTTTTGCTTATGTGTTCGTGAGTTTACTAAATTTTCTCTCGCAACGTGAGCGTTATGTATAGTTACTGCATTGGGTGCTAGCTTGATTGTGGAGTGGGGTGATTTATTGTACCCATTAATTAAATCTTGTAGTACATCAATGTAGCGGTACGTGTTTTTATATGTTAAATATCTGTTTATACGTTCCTTGAGTGTTCGTATGAAACGTTCTACTACAGCTGCTTTAACGTCAGGGTTACTCACAATCCGAAATTTAATTCCATTATGCTTTTAACAACTGTTGGAACTCGCTTCTTAAACATTCTTTTTCCCGATCTGTTTGGACTGTTTTTAGAAATCGATAATGTTTATTATAGAGAATTTTTTTAAAAGCTGTGGTCACTTCATGGCAAGTTTTATCGCGTAATGGTTGAGCCCATACAAATTCCCTCAAAACATCTATTACAACGAGAACGTACGACATACCACTGTTGTAGTTTTTGATAGACGTCAATTGAATGAGATCAGCCTCCCACAAATCATCCAAAGCGTTGACATCGTAAAAAAGGCGTGAAAACTTACGTCGAATAGTTTTGTGTAACGTGTAAACGTCTTGGCACTTCAACCATTCCTTTATTGTATCTGATAAAACATTTTTATTTAATCTTATTAAGTTTCTAGCCCCGATAAAATCAGCCTCATGACTGGACGTAAGGTATTGTTTTTCGAACGCGTCCATTTTTTCAAAATCTAAGCCACTGTCCTCCTCTTACTCCTCCTTCCTTTTGCAAGGGCGTGGATGTCTTGGATGGACTTTTGTCACTTTTAATAATTTTATTCTCTTTAATTGCAGTTTCCTTAAATGATTGATACGCTTTAATGCCGTCTTTACTCGACAATTCATCGGTAATATCGTCATAGCCACGGTCTATCTTCTCTTTTGGGTTAAATAATTTTTGACGAGTCTTTGATAAAGTCTTTACGAGATTGAGGCTATGTATCTTTCACAGGTCATCATTTCCGACTAATTCTCGAGGAGCGATGATCTCGCGCAACATATTACCAAATTTTTTTTCTACCCACAGATTTGACTATTTTTCTGCGTTTTGCCGCATCATTTATTAAGTTAATAATATTAGAACCTTATATTTTTTCACTATCAATGGTCACGACACCCTCACTATTCCAACTAATTTTACGGTTATTCTTTTTTAAATAATTTAAAAGTAATTCAGACTTTATTTGGTATGCTGTTGGTATAGTTTTCAGAATCATATCATCACTTATTCGATCATTTGCATCNTAATATTAGAACCTTGTATTTTTTCACTATCAATGGTCACGACACCCTCACTATTCCAACTAATTTTACGGTTATTCTTTTTTAAATAATTTAAAAGTAATTCAGACTTTTTTGATATGCTTTAGGTATAGTTTTCGAAATCATACCATCACTCATTCGATCTGTGATGATTTGCATCTGTGTCATATTTTTCCTCCTCTTTTTTCGTTGATACGTATGGATTTCTTTGTTCGTCTATCAAATGAAAGTACCTTTGTAAGACTCTTAAATGTTCTTTAGATTTTTCACGTTCGTCGTTGAACGCATTGGAGTCAAGAATTTGTTTCATTTAATCATCTAAATGACTTAGGTTGTATCCAGCAGTTTGTGTGGATTGTAAAACTCGTTGCGATAAAAAATCATTAGTAGCAGTAGAAACAGGTATTACAGCTTCATGGAGGGGTTTCATATTTTCACTGTGTATTCTTTCGAAATTAAAACCTTTTTTTTTGCTTTCTCCATACCATTTTAAATCTTTTCATTTTATAAAGCTCTTGTTCATATTACCCTTAACACCACTTGAAGTATAAAAGGTAAGAAAATAAGAGGTAAGAATTACCTTGTCGTACAATAATTTTTTTTTCCAAGAATCTTCACTGTCGCAGCCTCCTTCCTTCTTCTTTATCTTCTTCTTTTTCTTAGAAACTACTTTCCTCAACACATTTTAAAATTTTTCAAGTTTTGACTTTTGTAATTTTTTTAAAGGAACAGCACCCTTTAGTACATTTAGAACACACTCGCAAATACAATGAGTTAATTTTTTATCGGCTTTTTTTAATAATGCAACACGCCGATCTTTATTTTAATGCTCGAGAGCTTCCAAGAATTTCATATGTTTTTTTTTTTTCAAACGGTATCTTTGAAGAAAACGAGGAGTTTAAGGAACTATGACTGTTTCGGCGACCAAAGTGTTGACCTGTCATCCGTTGTGATGCAGATGCTTGCATTGTTCCAACAAAACTGAAGATATAAACTCACTGACCAGTATTTTAAGAAAAATTTCATTTTTTACCTTAGGCAATGTAAGTATAGCTACTGTGTACGTATTTTGGTAAATATACATATTGATACTCATCATCAGGAAATATGCACGTACGAAATCTAAACTCATCCAGTGTATCCTACTTCCAATCGATCATTAACTACCCATGTCCCATTATCGTTGTATCCTGATAGGCTTCTTGTACAAATTTAGGATCTTCGGGAAAAATCTGTTTTGCCAAGTGTTGTATTTGAGCACGATCACGAGGATTTTTAAACAGAACAATATACGAAGCGTTGAGACTTATATGACGCGAATGAGTAGAATCGTGAAAAATATTTTGATTTATAAACATAACACTTATGTTTTTATGATGACTTTCTTTTGTGAACAAATCCACAACAACATTGTTTGATGATTAACACATTAAATCATCGATGATGAGTAATTTCTTACGTTGAGGATTGTTTTAATAATGTTTGGGTTTTGGTAGTCCTTCGCGACATTCAATTGTTTGACCATTTTTAAATAAAAATTTCCACTTTTATAACCATCCTGCCACTCTGCGTAGTAAGATAAAGTTAAATCAAATCGTACATTCGACAATTCATCGATAAAATTTAAGAATCTTTTGACGAAACCGGTCTTATCACACCCTGCAGGATCACAAATCATAATCGTCCACGGATACTGCCAGCGCGTATCCATCGCGTCGTTTGAACTAAACTACGGGTGTTAGTATAACCGACTTGATAAAAGTGTATTAACTTACAAAATATAAAAATAGATAAACCCATTCGCAACAGTGGTGGTGGCGGCGGCGGCGTGGATAAAGGTATAGCTGATTCACCGCGGGGAGTCAAGCTGACCTAGAGAGCGCGTGCGTATCATGTAGCTGGATCCCTCTAGCTAAGGAGCATCATCCCTCTTCGCATCCCACTCTTTTTTAGCTTGACTAAACAGAGGGATCTCTCATTTTACGCTTTTCTCACTAGTTCAGTCTAAAACCTGAAAAACGCGCTATGTGTGTTCTTATCTTCTTCCTCTTTTAAAGATCTTATACTTACTAGTTTAAAGGGTCGAATTGATCTCTGAAATAAAATATGACGTCTCTTCGAAACACAAGACAACGTGACAGTGAAAAATTAGTGGGTCTTACAAAAAATGTACGGATCTCGTTCTATTACACATCATCTTCGTTCTATATTTAATTAATCTACGGAGATCTGATTATAAAATTATGGATTTGGAAATGCAAAAATATTACGGTAAAAAAAATCTGACATTATTTGTCAAAAGTCATCAACCTTAAAAAGATAAACAGACTTACCTTTTTTACAAAAGTTAAGACGAATGGATATAAAGGTATGTATAATTAATGTAATTTTTGCAAATAGAGAACGGACACAGTAATAGAGCGCCTAAATGAATGTGAATTAAAATTAAATAGAAAATGTAATTTTATGAAAGTAAGAATCGAAGTCTTAGGTTTTGTGATAGATAAGGATGGTTTGCATAAATTTACATCGAAGTTGGATGCAATAATTAATGCCCCACAGCCGCAAAACATTAAAGAGTTAGATTTATTTTTGGGACTGATTAATTTTTATGCTCGATTTTTTAAAAATAGATCGGATAATTTGAAACCGTTGTATAATTGTGCAAATGTGAAAGAATTTACATGGGATAGTAAGTGTGAAAAAAGCTTTCGCGTTGATAAAAATGTTGATAAAAATGTTCACGGGATCGTATGTTTGGTGGCCTGGCGTAGATAATGATATTGAAAACTATGTAGTCATGTATAACATGTTTAGTCAAGCAAAAGAAACCACCCCAAACGCCATTAATTACGTGGCTTTGGCTAGATCGCGCATGGCATCGCATACACTATGATTTTTTGGGACCATTTCACGGGGATATGTATTTAGTCATTATTGATGCTCACACGAAGTGGCCCGAAGATATAAATTAAAAAAAAAACACACACAAAAGCTTACAGGCTGGTGGAAGAGTTTAATGTTTATTTGCGAAGTACGGTTTACCTGCTCACGTAGTGACAGACGGTGGATCACAGTTTAGGTCAAATGATTTTTTAAGTTTTTTAAAACAAAATGGAGTCGCTCATAGTTTTTCGCCACCGCATCATCCAGCGACGAATGGAGCTGCAGAGAATTGTCTAGGGACATTTAAAAGTAAGGTTTCAAAAATTATTAAAGGGGGGAAATGCCCGAAAATTCTGTTAATTTATTTTTATTTGATTACCGTAACATTAAGCATTGCACTACTAGTAAAACTACGTCACAATTGATGTATAAGCGAAACATACGTACACGATTTGATTTGCTAAGAACGAGCGTATCATGTAAAGTAGAACAGAAACAAAGAGCGCAAATTATAGCTAGGGCAGCTAAGCAAAATAATGACGTAGGCGTTGGTGACGCTATTTTAATTGATAATCATGCATGGTAAAAAACGATTTTTTGGCTATTTTGAAATAATTTTTGTCGATTTAATTGTTAAGGCAGCATTTCAGAAAAAAACTTACTGTACAAAAAACTTTTAGAATAGTTATGTTAGCTGTAGAATTTGAATTTGTTTCGGTAACAGGCAAAAAACATTTTTTTTTACTGTTTTCGCACATATTTTGCTTTACAAAGCGTCTGCATTGCAATCTAGAGCAAAGATATGTGATACAAAAAAGTTGTATTTCAACGAGATCAACAACTCTGTCTTCAAACGCAAACATGTTAATGGTTTGCAAAAAAAATTGTTGCTGAAATACTGTTTTTTT
This sequence comes from Copidosoma floridanum, assembly GCF_000648655.2. The sequence continues at coordinate 278,428 of NW_019384279.1, read as the reverse complement.
TTGTCTCAGGATGCTGCAGCAAAAATGCTGTCATAAATTTCCCTTTTTGATGAAACTCGTTTGAATGTAAACCATTAAGTAAGACTTCCAACTCGAAGTTTCGGACAAATTTTTAGCTCATTTGGATAATAATTACTTGAGTAAGTTGAAAAACTTGAGAACGTACGTTTATTCTTCCACACATGCACTATATGACTAACTCAGATCACCCTTATACTAGATTGAAAATTTGTTTTATACTAAATGTAGACGATTTATAAGTAGTTACACTTTTTTCTCTGACACAATAATAAGGCACTCCCATACATTTAGTAATTTAGTTATAAAGTTATTATTATTTGTTTGAATTTAAAAACACAATCAAGAGGAGAATTTAATTTTAAGAATAACTATAGACAATTATAAAAACATTAAAAAATATTTTAAGAAGAATTATGTGAGTGTGAAGTAAGAAAGTTTTATACGGCCAAATAAAATGACAAAATGAAGAATATTGTTTAAATAAATTTTTTGTAGTGTATAATGTATAATAATCACGATTGAAATAATATAATAAGAGTAAGTAAGAAGAACTAAAAACTATAAAGGAAACTTTCTGAAAAGTTTTCAATTTAAAATTACGATCTTTTTATGGGGGGTTTACGAATGAGAAGCGCAGGGGGTGAAGCTCCAGTAGTCTATATATGTACACGTGTATTCTAACATATGCTGACGCTTGAAGATAAAATCTAGAACTGAAAGATCTTCCATCTGTATTTGTACAGGGCGCGCTACATAACGAACGTAGCGCATGCATTGTTCGATGACTTTATTAACTGAAAACTGAAGGATTTACAACCTAGTGGTAAAAAAAGGCACGAGATTGTAGACATGTTTATTAGTATATGATAAATAGAAGCTTCCTGTATACGTCCCGCTAACCTAAAATGTCCAGAAAAGTCAAGAAATGGTTTAAAAGTTAACAACTTGGGATTTGAAAGTCATTCTTTCCCAGATGACAAATTAGAAAATGATTCGGGTTAAGAACATTTAATAAATAGGTTTGAGCTTGATCAAATTTAAACGTAGACAATCTGCCAAATCAGGGAGTGGCCTTGTCTTTTGCGTTGAAGAAGAATCGAAACATGTAGGCTACAGTTCAGACCAATTAAATGAGTGTGAAGAATCTCAAAAGGACGTCAAAATCTTCGTTAATTTGATGTATTCGTTTTGTAGATTAGATTCAAGTAGTTGAAAAATCATCTTGCTCACTAGTCACCTCATCGGGTGTAGGCATTGCTCTTAACAGATCTTGATATATTAACAAAGAAGTGTTTACCATGAATAAATTCAGAAGCTAAGTATAATTTTTGTTGGTGTACATCACAATCGGCAGAATGATTATTAGGAGTGCAGTGCTGAAACACCTGACTGATACGCGTTCTCCTTTTATAACTTTCATACAAACCAGAAAAAAAGTACGAGGTATTGTTCATTCGTATGCACATGCCATCGTCATCGATGGTTGAACGCGCTGTGTCCAGGCCGAGCTCGCCGCTTAAGGTAGTAGTCGATCAAAAATACTTTTCTTACGATTTTTCTAAAATTTTGTGTGTGCCTTGAGATTGCTATTATTTATCGTGAGCCAAAATTTGAAGAGACTTAGCGGTATAGTTTTGGAGATATTGAAGTTTTAATGTTGAACTTTTAACACAGGAGGTATAGGAAAGCGCCGGATTGGGGGTCGATTTGTTAACGAAATTGCTTATATCTCTAAAATGCTTCTTACAATGTTTCGTAAAAAAAAGTATGATACAATTTATATTATAAAGCAACTGTGGTTCCAATTTAAAAGGGCTCAGCGGTATAGTTTTGTTGTTCGAGCTTTGCAAAGTTGATAAATTCAGTGAAATTCGCTCCTACAACGTTGTCATTTTTCGAGATAGTTGTCGAAGCGATATATATATAGTATACGCATACGCTACAGCACATTATGGCACGCACTGTAGAGTGCTCGACTACTACCTTAAAGGTGGGCACACTGAGAAGAACAGGGGCTCAAAAAAGCTGGCTTCTTTTTTTGCTCCCACGTGCTACCATACCGTTCGTGAGATGAGCTGTTATTTTTGGCGCAAAGCTTTATTTTTGCTTTGGCCAGCTCGTGTCGCCACAGAACAAAGAAAAAACTTAAGTTGAGCCACATTGTCATACTTGAAAGGTAAACAACACTTGTGTTCCGATTGTTTGAGGATACGTTTCGAAAAGTATGTCACGTAGCGACAGAAACGGCAACATCTTAGTAATATAGGATTAACTTTTTCTAAATGAAATACCAGTATAATGACGAACATTTGATTCCAAAAATGGTAGGACAAAACTGTGCTAGACAATAAAAATTATGACCGAGCCCTCGTACACATGCAGAGTGAAGAAATGAAATAAAATGAAAAAACTGTGAAATTCTCTAAGCTAACTCATACGGCTTTTGCACTGAAACATGGTAAAACTGTGCCAGATAACAGAAATAACAACAGAGCACTCGGTCTTACGAGGAGTAAGAAAGAGAAAAGAAAAAAAAACAAGCGTGAGGGGCCCAAGGACCCCTGAAAGAAGCGAAGCTGCCTTAAATATGTGGCAGCAAAACACTATCCGACATTCATTGTACTTACTAATAATATCTGTAGATACACACATACATATACATACCAAAGAATACGCGCGCGCCGACATACCCACACACACACACATATTTCTGGGACAAATATCCAACAATTTATTGTGAAATATGTAAGTATGCATTGTTTGCTGAAAAAAAGTAAATAATTATAATACTAAGATTTAAAAAAATGTACAGTTTATATAGACGGAGAGAAATCTGTATATCAGAAGTTTAGTAACGTAAATGTTCCTATTATGACCCCAAATTTCATCATACTTGTTTACTTAATTTTTTTTTTCCTTATTGTGAGCTTTAATGGGAGAAATTTTTGTTTTTACTGGTGCTCTGTAAATTTACCATTATCATTTTCATTTTTTATGTATAATTCTTAATTGTTAAACTACCTTGCTGATAAAAATATTATAGAACCAAAATGTACACAATTGTAAACCATTTTATCTATAGTTTTATAATCGTGTTCCTATTTATGAAACTTTTTTAAAAACATGAATTCAGCACAATATTATAAGAAAATTAAAACTTTTTTACTTGGATAACACTATTATATTTAACAAAAATGTTTTTAACGTTTATTTGTTTACTAGAATTGTTTAAATTACTCGTTGAAGTTTGGTACCATAATATATACAGTTCTCAAGATAGGTTATGTTCGACTTAGTCTCTATTTATGGAATTATCTTTAGAATTGGTCATGTATCGTAGTTATAATGGATCATTTTTTGTGAATTTGTGGATGTACATAAAATATATAACTACCACAATTTTTTTATTTCGTTTATAAGGTTACTTCTTTCAGTTAATTAACTAAAATTTAATAGTGCCATTGCAAAGTTGTACAATTATCATTACTATTAAATCTCAAAAGCAGATAAAAATTTTGTTTAGCTAGTCGTAAATTTATAATTAAACTGAGGTTCAATTGATAAAATTATAACGTATAAAAATTAGCATTTGTATACGAACAATAGAAACTTCAAAGGACCCTATTTTTAAAATATGTTTGTATGCAATATAATAGAAGGTAGTGATTTTTATAATTCTTTATATAGTTAAATTTTTTTAAACATTGTTATTATCATTATTACCCAGACCTAAAAATACATTTATTAATCATACACTAGCGTACACCTGCCTAACGTATGAAATGATTGCAGTTGTCTATCATAAAGCAGATAATAAACAAGAAAAAGCGAATAACTTTATGCAAAACATTCTATATTGCTTGTAACGCAAAACCAACTTATAGATTACCAAAGCAACAAGTACTAGAATACAATATTTTGACGCTATACAGTCTACCACCATTTTATATTTAAAAAAAAATATCAGTTACATTTATGAACTACTGGTTGTAAGCCATAAACTTACGTACTGTTTAATTATTTTGCTATTTTAATGTTTGCGACAGCAGCAGAAAAATAAGTACAATTTACTTTGAATTTTTATATTATTTTTTAATAATATTTTTATAAGCTTACAGTTTGATTGTAATAAATTTGGGCAAAGGTTTTTTAAGAATATATTGTTTGGCATGCTTCTTATGATTTCGGAAAAAAGCCATTTGCAATAAGTATTGATTTCTTTGCGGAATCAACATAACCAAAGATATAATGATGCACTGTGTGATTTATGCATAGCAGATAGAATTGGTCGTATATCGTATGTATAATTGATCATTTTTTGTGAATTTGTGGATATACATAAAATATACAACTACCACAATTTCTTTTATCTAATATGTTGCATAGCAAATACATAAATTTTCATGTCCCATGAATAGGGACACGTTCCACGAATAGGAACATTTACCTGATGTGCAGTGAGGAGCAAGCACCGTATGTATGTAGTAGTATAGCTGAACCAAAGCTCAGCTGTCTGCTTTTACGCGGTCAAGCAGGCGCTGTACGGCGACATATACTATTATACAGGTACAACGGGTACAATAGTACGTAATTGTCTATGATCATATGTATACATGTATGCACGCGCCAGCTGAATTGTGAATGTAAGTGTATCACATATTCAATATAGAAGCCAGCTCGGCGAGCTGATCGCAAGCCAGCAGCAGCAGCACTGTACTGTATATGTATGGGTACAATTCACAGCCACTGGAGGTAGGAGAGAGAGACCACTTGACAATGTCGCAAAATTATGTCACTTTTCAGAAAGTGACTCCACAAGCCAAGATCCCGAATGTACCATCAAAAGCTTCGTTTCAAAAAAACAATCAGACGGTCAAAAACTAACGCATCCTGTCACACTGGAGCGTCTTAACAGCAGCAGCAATACAAAGCAGCAACAACTTTTTAGAGGTTCCTTTTCTCTTACTCACCTTGCTTTGCAAACCGATGCACCAAATTTTTGGAAATTTGAAGGTCGCACGAAGCAAATAATTGGTTCAGAGAGCAGGAACCTGGAAGGAAAAATAAAGATGCTTGAATCTGCAGAATATTTGAACATTTGAGGATTTAATTAAAAAAAGTTTGGAGAGTTTAATACATGCAGCCAATTCAGTTGGCGGTTACGGTGCAAGAGAGCGATCACCTCGTGACGAGCGCTATCCGATGGTAGTCGAACCTATCATGCTCCCTTCACCTAGCTCCCCAAGTATAGCTTACTACGCATGAGAAATCTCTACTCTGTTTGTCACGAGCTAAATGGTATGAGCTAATTACGGTGTACATGAAAATAGTTATAATTAAATAGGCTGTTCACCAACGATAAAATTTGTGTAAGAAAAGCTTATACATATATTATAGGTACATAAGACATAAGAAAGTAATGTAAATAGGTCATTTTTTTTGATTAATTAAAAAAAACTGTTCTTAATTGATTGATGTATTTTAAATGATAAACAATTTTTTTTTAATTTCTGGTTTTATTTCCAATGTTTTTAAAAGTTATTTATAAACCAACAGTAGTATAAAAATCCATGTAATAATTAAAATTTAAGTGATTCTGCAAACAATGCTGCTATCGCTTGTACTTTATCTCCGTGAAATCGTCGAAGTTCAACTATCACTTGAATTCTAGAGAATCCAAGAGAAACAATTTCATTTACAGTCGACTCAGTAAATGGATCAGAAGCTGTTAGCGATGTCTCAAGCTGTTTAATATTAGAGGATGACTTTTCCTCATGAGTTGATTCAATTGGTTTTTCTGTAACAATTAAAGTTGAATATGTTTTCACTAATAAATCATTTTGAATACGTATTAAAAATAACGTTTTGTTGTAAAACATTTTAAGTATATTAACAGATTTTAAAAAATGATTTATTGTGAAGCAAAAAACTTGAATGTTTGTATTTTCTATACCAATTTAGCGTTTTTGTTTTCAAAATATACAGTTTACGTAAGAGGAGTTTTCAGTTAGAAAAAATATTTTTTATATTTTATAGTGATATATACGCTTGATACACTGCGCAAATCCCACCTATAGCACAGCGCATCCACAGATTTTCTAATTATCTCCTTTTTCTTCCTAAAAAAGTAAAAGCAAGGGTTGCATTGTATAATTTCTTGCTATATGACCAATATTTTTACTATGGATGGACGTAAATCCAGGTCATAATGAGTGGATACAAAAATTAAAACTAAAAAAATCATATTGAAGAGAATAAAAATTTAAAGATTAAATAACCTTTATTCATATACACACACATACATTACAGCCATTTTTAAAGCCTATGCTCCATAGGCTCTGCACCGCTGTGTTCCTCTGCATTTATATTCTATCGTCATTGGCATATTGAGAAACCGCCACAGATTTAATTGTGACATCAATCACTTAAACAGCAATTAATAACATTGTGTATTCATTGGAAAATTTGGAAATAACTCTAAAAAAATATTTAACATGAAGATATGAGAGGAAGGATGCTATGTAGCATTTAAAAATTTAAATTCAAAAAACGAAACAATTAAATATTATCACATACGTATACAAGTATAAAAATATAATAATAAATAATTATTTCAATTCAGACGCAATAGCCAAAAAGAGTGTTTTGAATTAGAAAATACTATAAATAATAGACGTTTGACTAAAGAAAACAGTACAAAATCTTACAAACTCATACAAGCTGTGAGGAAAGTAGCAGAAAAAATTACATTCTTATTCAAAATTTGTATACGAGAATACATTGAGTTTGAGAGGCATCTGTTGAATGGTCAGATAAGAAACATAACAGATTCGCATTCAACTAACTCTTGAGTACTCTTGAAAGTTTAAGTAATCAAAAGTAGCAGGAATTAAACAAGTTAGAGCAAAAAATGTCGTAAGATTTTACCATGAACAAAATTGTAAAATTCATCTAGAAATAAATAAAAGTAAAAAGATTGTGTAACAAAGATAATATTTAATCGGAAAAATAAATACAGAAAATGAGCAAGAGGAATGTATAGATTCATCAGTAGGAAAGAGTAGGAAAGTCAAACAAAAAGTAATTAAGCATAACAGAAAAGATTAAAGGAATTAGGAAATAAAATAAGAAAAATATGTAAGCATGAAGCAAAAAGACTAGGAACACATCTGAAAGCAGGCAAGTCTGCCTTATAAAGAAAAACAGAGAGGCTCGTAGAGAAAATTAGAATTAAAAAAAAGGTGCAGCAATATTAGCAGAAGTGTACCAAAGATTCCTAAAAGATCGTCCATTTTTAAATTGGACATTATTCAAAAATTGACAACATTTGATAGAAAAAAAAAATGTTAATTACATAAAATAGTGAGAATGTGCAGTTGTTTATTTTATAAATTTTAAGACACAATTCTTGATCAAGGTCAGGACTCACTTTTTCAACAATATTAAAAATTGATCAAATTATTTTGTAAAATTTCATAATGTTATGACGTAATACACTTGAAATTTTATCGAATATTTTTCCATAAACGCTCGAGATCCTTACATAAAGATTATTATGTTCCAAATCACTTGTTATAAAGTTTTAGTCAAAATTTTTTTTTATGATAGATTGTTCATATCAATCAAACCACGAGAAAATACTTCGATTCATGTATTCAAATTTAATTATTATTGAAACTTTACTTTCAGTTATCTGGTATAAAAACTTTACTTATTTATTTATTTTGTTATTTTTTTTTTCGTACGTCGTATACTTAAACCAAAAGGATTGCTTTGTTTTCAGACAAAATTTTAGAATAGAAATCGGTATCATTGAATATATTATGTTTCTGATTATTATACTTGACTACAGAACTATTAAACTTTTTATAGAACCATCGGAGGACATATTAGCGTCATCGTTATGACTGATAAATGATTAAGGTATTAGAGCTTAGTAAACATGCTATTTTTTTTCAGATTCTTGTTGGAACTTGTAGTATCATCACTGGGAATATAAAAGACATTTTGATGACTAACAGATAACTGAAACGCTTAAATTTTTTGGGCATACAGTTTTTTTGCATCCATTAAGTTAGCTTTTATAAAGTATAAATATGAACTTTTAAGAAGTAATATTACTCTTTTTGCTGTCTTAAATGATTTGTTAAAGGACATCTACAATAAATTTAATTTTTTACTAGTGGCTTTTCGGAACTCATTTTCCTATACTTATAAAAAATGTTTACTTATTTCTTAAAGCTTTTCATTACATGCAAGTCTATTGAAAATATATTTCTATTAGCGAAATCAGGCTTTACATCTTTACATTTCTGCATACATTTTTTACATCTTCATCCTTATCTATCACAATAAATCAATGTTTTTTATCTTTTAAACTATTCGTGCACAAGTTTTTAAATACTGGAAAAGTCATGTCTGTATTTGGAATACTTTGCAATATGTATTTCCAATTCGTGTAATCATACAAATACATTGCCAATAGATTAAAATTATGTCAAATAAATTTTTTTGCAACTTAAGAGTCAAATTTTCATAAAAAAAAACAGTCGCAATTTTTCAGTCAGCCCATGCACAGAAATATTTCAACATTATTTTGGTCATCATAAATCAGATCGTCTAAAATTATAGCGGAATCAAAGAAAAAATTTAGAATAAAGATACAAATTTCTAGTATTTCGTAAAATAATGTGATTTGTAAATTAGTGGGTAATGGTATCAGAAAGGTAATACAATTATTATTCTTATAGGTCATTTTTTTTGATTAATTAAAAAAAACTGTTCTTAATTGATTGATGTATTTTAAATGATAAACAATTTTTTTTTAATTTCTGGTTTTATTTCCAATGTTTTTAAAAGTTATTTATAAACCANAAATTATACATATCTATAGACTCCTTTCACTTTCTCCTTTGTCATCAAATAATATTATTAATATAGCCTCAAAATATTCCATTACATAACTTAATTATCTGTTGCTACATCGAAAAACGCATTGTAACACTATGTTATATATTTCATTAAATCATTAGGGCCCACTTTCATTTATTTAATTACAAATACAATTAAAAACTAAAATTATAGCTTTCAATTTTCAAAATTTTTCCGATTTAATTTCATTTTGGAACTATACGATTAAAATAGGAAAAAATTGATTTGCCATACCATAATTGTAAAACGATCTTGTAGTGACAATAACACCGGTTAAATATATTTTTACTATCTGATAATTACTTGTTTGATAATAACTATACAATAATGTTAACATAACCTAATTACATTAAAAACAAAATTATACATAACCTACAAACCTTTACATATAACTTCCAGTTAATCTACTACTTCTTGACCGGTTTTATATTACACGTCTACAAGAAAAAATACAATGCAATCAATTTTATTTTTCAGAACTAGGAAAAGAGAGCGTCTAACCTCAACATTTCTACGATTTGGTTTTATCACTTAACCAAATACTTCCTCAAAAAAAGATTCTTTGCTGTTTGTTAATTGCGTAACAAGCTTTGTTAACAATTATATCAAATAAATTTATAAATTTTGAATAGATGCTACATAACCTACAGTCTTTAGTAAAACTGTTTTGATAATTTTAACCTAAAAAGGCTACCATAAGTATTGCTTATTAATCCATTATTTTAGACAGAACTGTATTTATTCTCGCTTTTTCAATGAAGAAATTTCATAACCTAAAAATTATGAAAACTCAACAGTTTTCTTTAGATTTACGGAACGTATAAGTATTGTTTCTTGTATTTCTTGATCACTGTATCATTTTAATCACCTTTACACTTATGTTACGAAGTCCAAATTGCTAACATTTTTCATGGTAATTATAAAATAACGTATAAGAGATAAAATGCTTTTATTTTATTATTGTCCATAAATTACTCAGACCCACGAAAAAATTAAAATTTTCCACCCATAATCCCAGACCACTCTTACTATCACGCCAGATTTCATTTCTATGCTTAAAAAAATTACCCAAAAAAGGAAAAAAATATTACATTGGGCTGATAATCTAAAAAAAATCCTCTAACCCGATAACACTACGATAGAATAATCCAAAATATCTGGAAACTCTTCAACCACATAAATGTAAGACTTCATAAACTACAATCCTAAGATCCCATAGCCCTAGAACCCCATCACTTACAACCATATACTCCCACATCCTAAATATCAGAAAGAAAAAGCATTTATTCGTACTTTCACTTAAGAATGCAGATTTCTGGTTCTGATGTATTTCTTGAACCTAAAAACTTATGACTTCATAACCCTATATCCTCATTTCTTACAATCCCATAACTTCCATATAGCCCCATAACGTTAATATTGGAATGAAAAAAAATTTGTACGTATATTAAATCTGCATCCCTAAGTGTGCGTACGAATAAATGTTCTTTCTTTCTGATACTTAGGTGATGCGGTGACAAGGTTTAAAGTGATGAGGTGATGAGGCTATAGGGTTATAGGGTAATTGTTTATTAGATTATTAGTCGTCGTCGTCATTATCATAAAATTTGCAGTCCATAACAGGCTATATAATCATGTTATCTGTTGCGGCATCCTTCTTGCCACGCAGGTAGCGCTATTTTAGATTTCTGCACATAGTGAATAACCATGGCACAATGTACTGTCAGGCTGGCCAGTATGAAAGTAACCACTTTCATTGAATTTTCCAATAATTTAAAAAAAAAAAAAACCTACTCTGATAACATCTCTAATATCATGCTTGCATTTGTTATATTCGCTGACACACTCACTATTACAAGTAGTCTCGTATATGGCACCCACAATAATTATTTAAAAGAAGACCTAGAAAATGGTAAAAAACCAGTTTTATGAATAGATGTTTATTGAATTATAAGTTGTATAAGATGGATGATAAATATTCTGTTTAAAAAATATGTTACAAACATAATTATAATGATTGCATAATTAATGATTGTAAATTAAAAAATGAATACACGTAAAAACGATGTATGTTAACTCTGCACGGCTTTTCATCTCGTTCATGATTTATTTGAATTATGTTATAAATTTTAGTCTAGAATAATTGATATTCTGTAGTCCAGCTTTATGTTTAATAGGATGGTATTATATGCCAGTGAACGGGGCTTAAAAATCACTTTTTCCAGAATGGAAAAATTTTGAAAAGAGCTCTAAATGGTCGTTCGGATCCCAAAACTGACGTATCCTTCTTAAATGCAAAAGTATAAAACCCCTCGTACATAACAATATTCGGCTTTTCTCTTTCATCAAGTGCTCCAAAATAACTATAAAGGTTGAAGAGTGAGTTCTGTTGCGTCCTTTAAGCGGATGTAAAACATAGTTGGGTGATTAAGCTATATGTTAGAAGCGTGCATTTCCAGCAAATGTAAGACTTAGTTCAGTGACTAAGCTATGTGAGAAAAGTTCAAGCAAATCAGGTCACTGTAAACTTGCCTAAGGAGTAAATCAAGGAGGAATAAGAAAGAAAGGACCGTCGACTTGGGTTCCAACGTTAAAAGCAGAAGCCTAATTATTGTCACCACCACGAGTACTCTCGTGTAGGATTAGGACCATCGTTGCGGTCAACCTTGTAAGATCTTGTGACTACGTGCACGCAAGCAGCGGCTAACCAACGATTATATAAGTAAGTTAAGTTAAGAAAAACTATAAATTGTATAAACATTGTAAATACGAATCTGAATTCTATATTTTATATTATTTATAAAATCAACTATTTGAGGCTATTCCAAATTTATTAAAATATCAGATAAGACATAACTTTGTTGTTAATGAAAATTTACTTTCTTAATTCAAAGTATTCCAATCATTAAATTATAAAAAATATTTTAAAATAACTTTTACTACTGTATGACATAAAACATAAACTCAAATAGTAGGTCTACGCCAGCTTGGAGTAAGCCAGTCCATGCATATCGCTCGGTGAAACCTAGCACCACAACGCCAAGTCAACGATTTAGAAGAAAAGTATACTGTGAGTAAAAGAAAATAAGGTCTTTGGGCCAACGTCTGATTTCTGACGAACAAAAATTAAATTCATTTGTTTGTAGAATTAATCTAAGAGTTCCACCCTTTACTCATAGAATTTCGGACGATGCGAATCAAAACTTAAGTAAATGCAAATACGTTAAGTTTTTATTGCATGTCACCAAAACTATATATATTTCTTTGTAATTGATAGTTTTTTTTGTTGTTTAAATAAATGAAACTAACAGTTACAAAGAGTTAACATTATTTAAACAAAATTATATCTCATTTACATCATACATATAATATATACATATTAACATATTAATTGCGAGGTTCTATTCGATAAGTTTAGTGCTCTACGATGAAAGAGAAACCTTTTTAATAGTTAAATCGACGGTATAATAAAATCCATTTAAATCAACATGACGCAAATAGAACCAGCACAGCTTACAAAATATTTTTTAATATAAGTTCTTTTCTTGTTATTTTTACGAAATTTATACGAAAATAAAGGACTTATTAGTTTTTTTGAAAACGTAACTATGCTTGCTCTATTTTTTTATATTATTTTAAAAGTTTTTAATGACCATAACTTATAACTATAACTAACCATACCTAATATTTAAAAATTTTTATGTGACTTTGATAAAAATCTGGTTGGAGGAATTTCTTGCATATGATGTAACTAGTGGTTATGGGACCCATGAAAGAAGCGAAGCTTGATTGAGCTTATTTATAAAGAAACTCGTTCTTTCAATTATATGATTTTATAGTAATTGTTTATTAACATTATTTCTTAAAAAAAAAATATAATTTATTTATACTCATTCATCATTACATTCTGATGTTGACACTGAAAACTCATTTTGGCCTTCAACAGTAATACATGTGGGCTTGTGGCCTGAAAAATATGAAATATAAAACAATGATTCGACTTTATTTAAATAACGAGCAAAGACGGCATCGATGATTGTTCTATATTTAGTAGTCGATTGCAATGGGTTATTAATCATAGTTAAGTTAAATTTTTTTCCAAAAATTAAATTAACGGTACAACAGATTCGGAAAAAAAGTTAACATTAAAATCTCTGCTTACCACTACAGAAATCTTATAATCTTTTTTAAGTATTGCAGAACCCTCGTTTGTATTTGAGGTGAGCCGCGACTGCTGGCCCCGAAGAGCCCCGAAATTTAATAAGGATATCATCAGTTTTATTTTCTCTACTATGACTCGCATTATCGATGCTGTAGTGAATTACGGTTTCATCTATCATATTATTTAAAATTTTGTTGTTTAAAAGATTTGTGTATTTATTTTTCGACATTTACATTACATTATTATTGATCGAACAATCGTCAATTTTTTAAAAAATATTTAAACGTACATCGTGTGTTTTTCATTATTCTGGAATTCTAAAAGATTAAATTAGTTAATCTCCAACATCTCTACCAGTAATGATAAAAATTTTTTGTCAGACGATTATCGTCATACGTAAAATGCATACCAAAGATTTCAACATTCTACAGTCTCTTCTACAATAGGATTTTTATTTGAATTTTTTACTACTGAAAAAATTTGACCTGTGGTTGTGAATGTTTCAGAAATTTTTTTTTTTCCAAAAGATACTAGTACAAAAAAATATTTTTAAAAAATTTGAGAGATTTGGAGAGAAAAGATTAGTAAGAAATTGATATTAAACAAACTTTAAAATACTTTATAAGCAATCATTTCTTTAATCACAGACATTAGTAATGGTTTTTTACTTTAATATTTTGAATTATCCATTATTTGAAATAATTCAATTTATTCTAATTGTATGTATAAAATGCTAACAAAAAAAAAAGATTATAAAAATGGATTCGGTTGATTAAATTATAGTAAATATATGATATGAATATAATTATTGGGCATATGACTCTAATGCTTGTGGGTAAACTAGAAATTTCATTCGACCATAGGTATACAAGCGAATGTTGATACATCTTTAATCGTTGTATCAAAGGGCACATTTGCACTAAACCACATAATTTCTTTGTTTCAAGAAAATTTTCAAGAAATAAATAAGAATGAGAATAATATCCTCCCCGGGTGCGGATCAAACACATAACCTCCTGTACGATCCGCACCCAGGGAGGATATTTTTTTCATTCTTATTTATTTTTCAGAAAAAACAAGATTCCGTTATTGTTGTATAAGTTTTCACACTAGGGACCTCCGAATGTACTAGTGTCACGTACGATATCATAGCTATGAGTACGTGCGCCCCCTCTTTTTGGTGCCTACTACAGATGATGGTAGTGGAAGAGAGCAAAGTGATAAGCAGATAGGATGCTGAAGGAAGCGCTCTCTCTGGCTGGAGCAGCAAGGACGAAGGTCGTACACACCCGACACGCTCTTCTCTCTTTTTGACATAAATAAAGACGTTGATACAAGTTCCTCGACTATTTACTTCATGCGCACCCCAAGACCATAGAATCCTACGCAACAGTTTTGGTGTCAAAAGTGGGATGGTCATCGCGATTAAATAAAAATAAATTTTTTTTCGATTTTTGTCGACGGTAAAGTATCGACTCTTGTGATTTTTGGGAAACATACATAGTATCGTGCCACGAAGTGAACAAAGAACTGCTACGAGACGAATTAGAGGAACGAGGAGTTGCTGAAGTACGGAGAAAAGCAACTTCAATTAAGGACCAAGGCGAAGGATACCCGAGACTACGATAGAAATCAAGCAAACAAAGATGATAAAGATCTTGGTTGTCATCATTCTAGCTAGGAGCATATGGTAAGTACTTGAAATTTATAACTAAGCATTTTTATGTAATTGTCCCAGGGGTTCTGCTAAAAATTTAGTTGTGTTATAGATTTTTTTTTGCTATATCGGTTTTGCGTTCGGTATCCTCCTCACAGTATCGGTGGTGCGTCATTAGGGTAATTTATCGTGTGTCAGAAATATTTCAGATCATAAAAATAAATTGGTCAGGCTGAAAGTAAGGAAATGATAAATAAATAAATAAGAAATTAGACACACGATAAATATTAAAGTAAAGCAGGTTCATCATCGTGAAATAGTAACGCAAAAAATCGTACAGGAATTTACTTACAAGTGTTTAAGCACTCTTATACAGACAGGAAATAAAGAAAAATAAAAAAAAAAAATAATAAAAAATCTACAATGGAAAACTTTGATAAAGGGCAAAGTGATGTAGTGAGTGTTAGGGAGGACAAAATTTCCTCGTATCCGGAAAACGAGTCGGAGTCAGAAATACTGACCATATTTTTAGAGCACAGCCCCAAAACTCAAATGGAATGGGAAAAAATGGGTAAGAAACAGCGTGTGCTAATGTTAAAATTCTTTAAAAAAATGAAACCAGGGGTAATCAGGGAGAAAGTCTCACAAACAATGTCGAGCATAATGAAGGCGGGTGCAGAATATTCAAACACCGTAAAAAACGACGCGGCGAATATATCACGCTTAAAGAATGCAGATTATATAGCCAGAAATGGAATGAGCAAAATTTCAAGGGACGTAAACTCGCACTCCAGAGATAGCTTCAGCAGTAACGATACACAGGATACGCTTCAACATGCGTTCAGACGAAAAGAAAAACAAGCGGCGCAGCAAACAGCACAGCAATGTGCGACACAGTTTTCAGAGGAATCACTAACGCAAAATTGTAAAGAATTAGTACTTGGCCATAAAAACAATTGGGGCTTAACGTCAAGGACGTCAAAAGAGGTAAGAATGTATGGGGGGCAGCAAACAGGAATCCCAAGTTTTTCGGGCACAAGGATGCATGATGCTTGATCCAGCTACGAACCTACAGGCCCAATAAATAAAAGAGTGAGAGGCCAACCAACAGCACCGTCATCTGACCCTGATCCTAGAAATTACCATAACAAACATAATAGCTACACATCCAATTATAATAGTTGTCATAATAATAATAGAAACTTCAATGGCAACAATAGTTACCCTACATGCCCGGTAATAACAACTATAACAATTATAATCAGCAAGGGAAAAATAATTATAATAATTGCGGACCCAGGGACAACAGTTACCACCTCTACAACCAGAGAGGAAACCAAAATAGTCAATACAATCATGAGAAAAATACGAGAACAGACGGGTCACGCGCGAAAAATTTAAACTCCTAAGATGCTCAATGCGCTCCCCAAGCGTCGGGCATCCCCCAGTAGATAGGAAGATAACAAAAACACTTGACAGCAGAAAAACGGCAAGCGCTCAGGTAAGAGAGTCACTATCTGCGAGTGCGAGAATTGATATGATGACAAGGAGAGATAATTTGCCTCAAAACAGCCCTCAAATGGAAGAAAGACAAAACAATAACGGAAGCGAGCCTCAGCGTGAAGCAAAAATAAATATATTTCTAGCAGGTAGGACATCCCTATAGCCAACATATAGACATTCGGTATTTATGACAAGCACTCAACTGAGAGGTAGGGAAGCAAAATTTTACGCGGACACAGGAGTTGAAATTTCCATTATAAAGAAAGACAGTATTCTTCCAAATGCATTCGTTGACGTGAGGAACCGAGTAAGAATTGTGGGTGCTACGCACGGAGAGCGTAGCACTTTAAGCGTGGTTGAAATACCACTGAATGGCCTTATGTGTAGGTTGCATGTGGTCCCACGCGACTTCCCAATGAAGGGATAATTGGATGGGACATTTTTAAGTTATGTCAAGATCACATAAGCGTGACAGAAAATATTTTTGAATTAGGAGGAATGAAAATTAATTTAATCGAGCCGGAGATGCTCGAAATTCTTGCCAGGTCAAGGCAAGTTATATATGCCCGCGTCGAAATAAATAGGGTGGGTTTCTTTGCAAAGAGTGAGAAAAGAAGTTTTATTCGGAAATTTTATAGCCACAAATAATGGTGGAAAAGTTTATGCTGAGTGGGTAAACACACTAAATAAAACAATAACCATACCTGTACCGAAAATAGAGTTATTAGAATGCGTTAGTTATTAAAAAATCGAAGCAGCGAAGAAATACCCGAGACCTACAAGTGTGAAAAAAATCAAACAATTTCTTGGATTTGTTGGATATTACAGACAATTTATCCAGAATTATGCAAAAACTGCACAACCACTCTCCAAACTCTTGAGAAAAGGAACAGAGTTTTAATGGGAAGAGCAGCAGAAGCAAAGTTCTCAGAACACTAGTTGACGTATTATGTAGTGAACCAGTACTCATTGGACCTAATTTGGAGAAGCCCTTCATAGTTACAACGGATGCGTCAGACTACGCAATACAAGCAATATTAACCCAAGGTTCATTGGGTAAAGATAGACGTGTAAATATACTTCACGATGCCTTCGAGGGAGCGAATTACGCTACCCAACGTATGATAAGGAACTGTTGGCTATAGAGTTTGCAAAAGAACAGTTTCGGCCGTACTTATTTGGGCGAAAATTTACAGTGGTCACAGATCATGAGCCACTAAGACATTATCATACGTCAAAGAAGCCCGGCATGAGATTTAATAGGCTAAAAGCGAAACTATGAGGCTACGAGTTTGACGTAGTATATGGGCCAGGTATTTCAAAATAAGCACCTGACGCCCTCTTTCGAAATCCAGTAATAGTAAAGGGAGAAATAAACACTGAGCGGCCACGCCAAGAAGTGTATCAACTGGCGGACGAGCATCAGAAAGAAGGACTAGCCGATAGCGATGGGCCTCCAGCGCGCCTTTTTAAAATGCGAGCGACATGTAAACAGCGTATTCAGGGAAATACTAAAAAAGGGAAAAGTATTTACTCTGATTCAGAAGATTCAGATAAGAAAGTACAGAAGAAAAAACAAAATTTTGATGGACGGAAAAGAAATAAATGTGATAAGAAAACAGATAGTCAAGCTGATGGTGAGGGAGATTCTGAATCCGAGGAAAAAGTAGGAATAAACAAAAAATATGGAAAACAGTGAGAAAACGAGGTCGCCCAAGAAAAAATTTTATAGTTAGCAATTTAAAAACAGAAACAGACACGGAGGCAACGGATAAAATTATTTTACAGGGGCCGGTGAACGATAGATTGGCCTATATACGAAGGGAGGACCGAATGCAATGTGGAGTAAATTCAACAAGCGCTCTAGCGATAAAAAAATGAGGTCGTACCAAAGGGACGGAAAACTTGCGAGCAAGCACCGTTCTCTATTACGGAACGCAACGAGAGTCCGTCAAAAGACATTATTGTTGCAAATTGCGGAACACTAGTAATAATGAGTAGCGAATCAAGAAATCACAGTACGGGACTCGATAATTGGGGTTGGCAGCTGATACAAGCAAGTTTTGCGGCCGAAAAGGCGAGGAAAGTAAAAGGCACCCAAGAGTTAACGGAATCAAACGAAGTAGCAGGAAGCATTGAGACATTTGGGAAAGGTTTTTTCGAAGGGAGAGGTGTGAAAGCGTCGGAGAGAGCCGATCAAGCACAAGAAAGGTCGAAGGAAGAGGGGAATGAAGGAGAAACACCACAGTACCAGCATACAGCGAATGAGCCACTCACTAATGGTACTTATGAATGTAATAAAAGGGTGCAAGAAAAAAAACAATTGTGTGAGGGACAGAATGAAAATAAGCGCGATATGGAAATAGAAGGCATAGGTTAGGATACATCAGACGATGAAGTCAAAAAAATGACGAGACCGATCGCTACGGCAGGGGATGATGCTATTTCCCAAGGAATGACGAACGGAAAATTAGGTTACATTATGAAAGAACCAGGGTTTCGAAGGAGAGTAAAAATTGCAAGTATACCAGCAGCGGTGCTATTCAAGGACAGAAAGCAAAAATTGAGCAAGAGACAACTGGATACATTAAACAAACAAAAGCCGAATTTTTCGATTACGCTGACAATAATGAGCCCTTCGAAGGAAACAGTAATAGCTAATTGTGATACGCCACAAATGTCAAATTGTACAACGGCACAAAACGTGGAAGAAGAAAAACGTAGGTCAGCGAAGCCCTTAGTGAGCGCAGAAACAAACTTCACTCCAACAACAGACGCAGACAAGAAACCGGATAACACGATTTGTTGGAGGGAAGATCAGACGAACTGCGGGCGCAAGTTATGATCGCCGTAAGGAGACGTGATGCAGAGGGAAGGCTGGGAATGAGGATTGACTCGTGGGAGCCCAACGACAAGCGCATAAGGCCCCCACCTGAACTATCACCCCCACCAGACCCTTAAAGCGACAGTAACCCATTGACTGAAGAGAGTACAACGACGATAGTTATAACAATATTGATAATGTTAATAATAATGATAGTAATATTAATAATGACAAATGCAGTACAGAATATAAGGATAATAAAGCTAGTACACCGATGTAGTATATTGTATAGAAGACAGGATGAACTGAAACATACTTGTGTTAATATATATAGAAAAAAGCGTTAGTTATCATTTATTCGCAGCCCTCGGACAAGCTGCGAGTGAACAACAAATTATATGAAAAGAAAATATAAAATAACTGATAACTGCGAAACCAACAGATATTTTGACAATTAACCCACCCCTTTGTAAAGAAAGAATGTTGATAAAATACGTACAAAAATTTAGTTGTGCAAGGGGGCACTTCTATCACCTAGAAGTTATAATATACGCTGTACATTTATACTTATATTCTTCTATTTATTATACTTTCTTGTAATCAAAAATCCATCCAATAGACAATTCAAGGGTACACATTTTTTTATACATAAAAAATTCCTATGTGAAACACGAAAATTCAAATTTGAACGCCACGCGCGGGGAATGGGCGTCTAGTACGTTAAGAAAACGCTAGAGCACGTTCACCCAAAGAAGGGAAAACCTGCTACTCAAAAGGAAATAATGTTAGCATAAAAGGCACCAGTGCGCAATGAAAAGCAAGTCCTCTTCCAGCGAGCCTGGGACGTGGTATATCCGTTGCTCACCCAGACCTGGAACTTTCCCGTGCACCGGTACATTACCGCGACGAGCACAAAGAGAGAGAAAGAGACGAAGTACGAAGGCCGATAGCTGAAAAGTAAGTTGTACACCACCAACAGGTAACATTTCCACTAACCGGTTTCTACTTGGACTTTCGGTGCTCGACCGCTTTAAGCGTGGAGACGACGCATCCCCAAGTAGTCAAGGCACTAGGGTTAGCGACCACGTTCTTAGGCGAAGTTCCTGGGTCGACGACTTGAGCAGTGCTCAAGACACCCAAGGGCCCTGAGAACGACCTAACCTTACGTGACTTGGAAGGATAGGTAGTTACATAACACTAACTTTCCGTGGTTGTGATAAAAATTCGTCTTAGTCTAACCTAACGTGTTCAAGCAGAGAGATTAAGGAGAAAAAATTCAAATTACCATTTATGTAAAAATTTCCTATTAAAAGGGCGGATAAATTTTAAGTAAATTATCGAGTATATTATTTTTTTTTTTATTATTAACGTAAATAATTGCGATTACTCAAATATAATTAATACATGTAAAAATTGAAGATATAATTTCCTTAGAATCATATGATTGAATAAATATAAGATAATTAAAAATAAATTGATTGTACTTATTTAAGCAAACCTTCCCCTCCACGTATGATTGCGAGTTCCTTTTTTACAGTTTAAGATAAAAACTAGAATAATAGCTGTTAAGATATTTATGAAATTGTTTTAAATAAACTGAGAATATTGTCTGTACTCAAAAAAGGGCAGAAATGAATTATAAAAGATAAAGACATTAATTTAAGGGAATATTCAGGGAACGATAAAAATCAATAAAGCAATAATCAAGAACAATTGATGTATATCGTGCAGGAATTAATTGATTATTCAACAGATAAATTTTGAAACTTGAATAATAGCTTTTAAGATATTTATGAAATTGTTTTAAATAAACTGAGAATATTGTCTGTACCCAAAAAAGGGCAGAAATGAATTAAAAATGATAAAGACATTAACTTAAGGGAATAATCAGGGAACGATAAAAATCAATAAAGCAATAATCAAAAACAATTGCTGTATATCGTGCAGGAATTAATTGATTATTCAACAGATAAATTTTAAAACTTGATAATAATTGTTTTAAATATTTTATATAATCGGCAATCTGAGCAACTTCGCTCTTTTACACAGGGCAACGAACCCGCCCTCCGAGACAAAAACACTAACATTGTTTGTGTGTTGGTTCCTAATCTTAGAGTTTCCTCGGTACAGATTATATTCTTAGCCAATCGTTACCACCACCAATTAACCGGGGTTATACTCAAAGAAAGGGAAGTCGTAGTTTTCTTTAATTTTCACGGCCACCAGACGCGCCGCGAGAAAAAAATGCGTTGACGGAAGCAGGTAAATAAACAATAACGTTAGGACCGAAGAAAAACAGAAACACATATATGCACACTGGTAAAGGTGGGGAGATATAAAAATAACATACGAACGATATGAGAACAAAAAATAAAGCATACAAGATGCGCGCGTTTTATTTTCTAACGAAAAATGTAACAAAAAGAATTTGTTATAAGAATAATCATGATAATGAGTACTATGTTACAATAATGATAAAAATAAAAATTAATTTATAGATAGCGTTAAAAGATAATTAATAGATAGCGTTACCAAAACCAAAGCGAAGAGCTACAATTAACGAAAAATTATATAACACGTATGAAATGTTAAAATTAGGCTGCAAGCATGGGAGATACAAGGTGGAATAGACGAAAAAAAAATTTATTAAAAGGCAGAGAAGAGTCTGAAAAGTATATCAATCAGATTTTAGGTAACGCAAACTTATCGTTTTCACTGAACAGTGTGATCCCCTAAAGCAATCACATTCACGGCGTTACAGACCACCTTTTCCTTACTCGAAGATATCCTAAAACACCCCACTACCCCCAGCAATTCCACAAAGATTCTTCTGGCACAGACCTGGAGCAATCGAAAGCAATTCTCGTAAACGACGGAGGCCGATGGACTGCGCAGTGAACTCCCTTAGCTGACGCTAGTATGCGGGTGAGCACAAACAAGTAATGCATTGGAATTAAAAAAAAAAAAAATCAACGAAGCGGATTACTCGGATGCGAGAGTAACGTTAGAGAAATAACTAGCAATGCTGCTGAAAACAACCCCAACGATTTTTGCTGAAATGAACCCACCCAGAGTGGGATATACCAAAGACCCGCGGAGATGACGGTGACGGAAAACTACTAGGATAATGCAGCAAAAAAAAAGCAGAAAAAACCAACAAAAAACAAAAAAAGCTAAAAAGATGGGAATGGTGGTTAAGTGATCACCAACCCGGGCAAAGATAGTGGCTACAACACGCAAAATAAAGCGTACGAATCAATAAAAAGTCGCAACACTATCTAGCGAAAAGAGAGAGAAAAAAGTTAAAAACAATAATTGCAGTGAATATGTAACAGCGCCGTCGGATTATCGAAATCAATAAGGCTTCATCATCATTCCCTTTTCATGCATGACACACAAAAACAGAAGAAAGAGATCGGGAAAATTTTACGAACAAAAAATCGGACTGACGAATATATGCCAATTGAGCCTCGGGCACAAGATTGACAATCTTTCCGGACTCGCCTCTGTTGGAGTATAATAATAATTAAATGTGTTGATAAAGTGTACTTATTGAATTACCAACAAGAATGAGAAATATAAAAGAAAAAAAAAAAAAAATTATAAAAATAATAAAGACAGAGTAAGAAAATATTAAGCATGTGGCAATAAGGAAGCGTAGTTGGAGAGTTTTACAAAACAAGTACGATGTACAGCCGCTCTCCTTCTTTACGTATGTTGATGACTGACAGCTTGTATAAGAAAAGATACTATCAAAATTGTTCTTTAAACCTTTCATAATTATAACGAACATTTGTAATTTACTCATAAAATGAAAACCCATTGCCGGATTAATTTTTTAGATATCAAATTATTTAAACAAAATGATGGATTAAAAACTAATTGGTTCCGTAAATAAACATCTAGAAATGGACTTTTAAATTTCACATCAGCCTATGAAAAATAACAAAAGATAAATATTATAAATAACTTAGTAGACAGGGCCATAAAACTGTCAGATCGTTCGTTCCACAGTAATAGTATTAATACTATAAGACAGATATTGCACGAATAGTATATTACGCATCAAGGGAAGAAAGTACAGCATTCCCTCTTGGATATGAGTTATTACCCAAGCCAAAGGCGAGTAGCTACCCGGGAGATGATGCCACACTTTTTTTTCTTGGTGCGTATACGATTTCTTCTCTTCCTTTGCTGAAAATACGATGTTTTTTCCTGATTTCAGGGAGAAAAATGCAACTTGACCTCGAAGGTGAAACCCGCATTTACTGCTTATTAGGAAAAGCATTTTGGCATGCTCTGCGAGGAAATTGTCTCCCAAGCCGAAGGCGAGCTTGTGTGGCGGTACTGCTTTACAACATAGAAAGATCGTCTGTCGTTGCAATTTAATGTGTCATAATAGAAGTAATGGAAGTCATGTCACCTGAAATTCAAATTGAGTGAGCAAACTTTTCTAAATTTTTTTTTATTTAAGATGGACTTGCTTTTGAGTAATGAGATCTTTTTAACTTATAAATTATGAACTCAACGCTGTTTGTCATGCTACTAAAAAATTTTTTTTTTCAGAATCAGTGTTGAAAAAGTCTTCAGATTTTATAACACCAAAAGGCTTAAATTCTTGCAAATGTATTTCTATTTTTATCGGTTTATCTTTTGTATTTATAGCTATCGTATAACAGTGACCTTCTTTGCAGTCTACTACCACCTCACCTATATACACTCCAGGTTTTTTAGTAATTCTACGAAGATATGCGTGACAGGTGATCTAATGTTTAGTCAGTAATTTTATAGCTACTTTTGTTCTGGCTGGTAAATTATATTTTATATTTTTATTTGCTTTAAATCCTTGGTAACGATAACACAGCCACACAAAAAAAAATTTAGGGTCGACTGGTCAGACCATGTTAATTATATGTTTATGAGGTCGCTGAATCTGAATTTGGGGTCAGAATAACTCCATCGGGCTAGGGTTTCCCATAACCTCAAAAAAATCGCTTTTTAACTATATCACTATACATCATTCATATAAAACCCCTTAACCCCTTAAAACCATAACCTAATAACCCCATGTTACCTTGAAACCATAACTCTATAATAATATAACCCCAGGATACGTTCGAACAATAACATAAAACGTAATAACTCCATAACCCCATAAGTCCATGACATTAAAACCTCAGAATCGTATAACCTCATTGCCTTTTAATCAAACGAAAACAGCAAACGTAGGGCTATTTGCATTTATACATTTTCTACTAACATTAGATATACATTTGAACATTGAAGTAAAAGGTTATAACCCCGTGATACCATTACAAAGGGGATTCCAAAAACTCCGTGTGTCTGCATCCAGGGCACCTCCTCGCGGTGACGGCGGACAACGGAGTTAGCCCATTATCTGGCTGAGTCCCTGGATTACGGCTTAGATGCCATTATGGCAGGCACACAGAAGTGTCTTACGATGCAGAGGAATCTCAGAGCCTCAGTATCGGCGGTTGGTAAGGGTGTGAAAGCGGGCCCCCAGTCATCGTCATTAAGCGACCGTAGTTCCACGTTGGTTGGTGACTCGGCTAATGTGGAATATGATGCTACAAGAAAACAACCCCAAAAGTTCGTGCAATCTCATGGTTGTCGAGTAAATTATGATCAATTTTGTTATATTTGTTCAAAATTTGAAGTTAAATCTTTGCGGAAAACAATTGACGAGTCTATTTGTAAATTTTATGAAGAACTTGTTGATTTGCGAATTAATAAGAATAACGGTTGGTTTCCATATGTTATTTGCAATGCTTGTAATAAGATGTTGTTAAAATGGAAGGTGCAGAAAACTAGAGATGTCATTAAATTCTCTACTCCAACAATTTGGAGATATCCTTGTACTTCGAAAGAATGCTACTTTTGCCTGAATGACATTAAAGATTTTACTATAAAAAATGAGAGTAAGATTGTATGTAATTCTGTTAAATCTGTTACAGCACCCGTACCGTACCAACAAACTGATTCTGATATCCAATGCAGGGAAATCACCATGGAATTTGAAGGATTAGAAACTTCAAGCGGCATTAACGACGACAAAAGTAGTAGTGAATTAGTACGCAGTAAATACGAAGAAATTAAAGATTCTCTCGTTAGTGTCGCAAACGGAGTTAAACGATCTTGTTAGAGATCTGGGCTTACTGAAAGATGGTTCTGAGTTTTTGGCTTTAAAAAAAAAAAAAAAAAAAAACTTTTGGAACCTATAACGAAAGTTTCATTTCATCGCAATCGTGATTTTGAATTTCGAAAGTATTTCGTCAAAAATGAAAAGTCATCTTCAGTGTATTGTAAGAATATTAAAGGTTTGATGAATGTGTTCCAACCAAATTCTTACCAAGCTTCACAATGGCGACTTTTCATCGACTCTTCAAAACTTAGTGTTAAAGCTGTTCTGCTGAATAATACAAATGTTTTTGCACCAATAACGATCGCTCACTCAACCGTTTTGAACGAAAAGTACGAGAGTATGGAAATACTTTTACAAAAAATTGAGTACCATAAACACTTATGGCAGATTTGTAGTAATTTGAAAATAATAACATTGCTTCTTGGACAGCAGTCTGGCTTCACAAAATATCGTTGCTACTTGTGTTTGTGGGATAGCAGAGACAGAGAAAATTACTATCGCACATTGAAACAGTGGCCTGAGAGATCATCCTTTAAACCTGGTTCAAACAATGTTATCAATGAATCACTCGTGGATCTATCAAAGATTCTCATTCCTCCTGAGCATATAAAACTTGGTCTCATGAAACAATTTGTGAAAGCTTTGGACAAAAAAGGTAGAACGTTTATATATTTATCTTCGAAATTCCCTAAACTTTCTGATGCAAAGGTAAAAGCAGGAGGATTTGATGGACCACAGATTCGTAAAATGTATAAAGACAAAGATTTGGTTGAAAAATGAATAAACTTGAGAAAGCAGCTTGGTTGAGTTTTAAAGATGTATGTTACAACTTTTTAGGTAATAACAAGAGTCTAAAGTATCAATAAATTGTTGCCAAGATGGTTGAAGACTTCAGAAGTTTGGGATGCTTGATGAATGTGAAATTACACTTTTTAGATGAACATCTTAATGAATTCCCAGAGAATCTTGGAGATTTTAGTGAAGAGCACGGAGAACGCTTTCATCAAGATATAAAAATTATGAAAAATCGTTATCAGAGACGGTGGGATGTTAATATGATGGCTGACTTCTGTTGGAGTATAAAACGAGATACACCAAACAGTGATCGCAAGCGAAAACGATTACGTAGATCGTTTGATGAAAAAAGAAATTGATACAGTAGCAAAAAAGAGTGATATATTTTACATTTATGCATTGTAATTTGTTTTTTATTCAAGTCACTCGTTTTTTATTCTAGTCATTTATTTTTTATACCAGTTGTTCATTTTTTATTCTAGTCATTTATTTTTAATACCAGTTATTCATTTTTCATTCTAGTCATTCAGTTTTTATTTTCACCAACTGTTTACTTTACAACCACTGTTTTTTTGCACATTTAGTTTCTGCTTCACACCTACTTAATTTAATATGTCCTGAACAAGTTTGAAACAAAAAATGATTTGGAGTTAAAGCCTTATTATCTCTTAGGTCTAGGGAAACGTGGGTAAGCGGACGCGAATTTACAGCATGCTCAACTTTAGTCAAGACTGTTAATAAAACTTCTTCTTGAGGAGCGTGTTTCCTTAAAATGACTTTCAAAGCAGTCTTGATAGAACGTAAGAGCCTCTCCCCTGCTCCACCCATGTTGGATGCAGTAGGAGGATTAAACTTTCACTCTATTTTATTTTTTACAGCAAAACTTTCGATATTCTTTTGATTTATATTTTTGAATACATCTTTTAGTTCATCATACATTCCTCAAAAATTAGTATCATTGTCACAGAAAATCATAGACGAGGTGCCTCTTCGAGAGCTGAATCGGCGCAAGGCTAAGATTACAGAGTCAGTGGACAGACTACTTGCTAATTCGATATGTACTGCTCTAGTGGCCAAACAGTTAAAAATTACGCCCCAGCGTTTTTTGCGTCTCCGGCCTATTTTGACCAGCATGGGGCCGAAATAATTTATCCCACAGTTAGTAAGCGGATGAACCTGATTTTCTAATCTAGCAAGAGGTAAAGCACCCATTTTTAGTTTCATCGGAGACGCACGTAAAAATTTGCAAACAGTGCAATTAAAAACTAAACTTCTGAAGTAAGCCAATAATCCAAGATTCTTATCTTAACTCAATAATGACTGTATCATTACTACCATAGTATAATTTTTCATGTAGATTTTGGATCAATAAACGAGTAACTCTTTCTTTACCGCAAAGAATAATCGGTTTTTTACAAACTTCGTTGTTTGGGGCGTTAATTAATTTACTTTCAGATCTGAGAATTCCCTCTTTATCTACAAACGCATTTAAATTTAGAATTCTACTATTTTTTTTAATAGCTTTGGATTTTTTGAGATCACTCCTTTCTTGGACAAAAGAGATTGCTTGGCTTAGTTTAAAACAAAATTTTTCTTCCTTTATTCGCCGTTTTAGTGAAGTGAAGTTTCTTTTCTTACACTTATCCATTACTTCTAAAACTCGTAAAGCAGATCGTAATAAACGTAACCAAGACGAGAAACGAGAGAAATCTACTATAACACTTTTAACAGCACATACTGTGTTTGCACTCTCTTTTATTTCTGAGTTTACAAATTTTACTTGAAAACTTTCTAAGGCCATTGA
This sequence comes from Copidosoma floridanum, assembly GCF_000648655.2. The sequence continues at coordinate 250,568 of NW_019384279.1, read as the reverse complement.
AATTCCGATTTACTTAAAAACGAGGGACCTGCGAGCCATCTGCAATTTTTTTTAAAAATATCCGGCACAAGTCTAGTACTATCATCTGCAGAATTCTCTTTCGAGGATATCCAATACTATTCAGAAATTATGGAGTTTTCTTTAATCTCAGCTAAACGATTTGCCACGAAAACATGAAACTCGCGTGAATCCTTTCTGATCTATCTGAAGACAATTTTCAAGTCAGTCCAAAATCTTTGTTTTGTGATAAAGAAATCATGTTTTATTTCAATAAAATTCGGTACTGTAGTGGCAAGAAGAGCGGCTTGAAGTTCAAGTCTCGGTACAGTTGTTGATTTAATGGGTGCAACGCGGCTTTTGGCTATAATAAAACTTGATTTATATAAATCGTGGGGAAAATAAAATGCCAATACGCTATAGTAACATATGCTTTCAAACTAACATCGTAAAAAATATGTAATTCTGCAGATCTTTATTGAAAGGCTTTTAACTGATAGCACCTTGGAATTTTGAAGTATTTAATTTTCCTAAATTTTATTACCCATTCTTTCCACTTAAATAATTCCGATTCTTTTAATTCAATGTCCCAGTCAATTTTGCTTTTCTAAATATCTTGTAATTAAATTTGCGCTTGAGTTACGTAAGAAATTAGAAAACCTAAAGGATCAAAAAATGATACAACAAAACTTAATACTTCTTTTTTAGTGGGAATACGAATACTTTCAGCTATCTTTTTTGGAACTTTCTTGAAGCTTAATTTGAAAAGTAATTTATTAGTCTGATTCAATCATTTTAAGCCTGAAATTTTTTTACTCGATAAATGTGCTCCATTGATTTTAAAAACTCGATTTGCAGAGTTGCTTTTATTAGCTGCGTTTAAAATTGACGGATAATTACTTGTCCATTCGTACATTTTCCAGTCAACGTTTTTATCAATTTCTATTGCTTATTTTATCTGATCTATTGCTTCCCCTTCCATCTCACAGCTATCTAGAAAATAGTCCATGTAACAGTTACTCATTACACTGTTCGCAGTTTTTAGATATCGATCAAAAAATAATTTAGCATTTTCATCTTTTATAAATAAGGCTGTACTTGGTGAAAATTTGGCACCAAAAATTATGAAAAACATTCTATACTCTTGATGTTCTATCATTCTATCTTTTCTTCCCCAGAAAAACCGTTGAAAATCGCGATCCTGTTTCCTAACTTTTATTTTTAAGAACATATCACGAATGTCGGATTTTATCGCGTAGGAAAATTGATAAAATCGCATAAGCACGCCCGGAAGTGATTTCAGTAGTTTAGGGCTGGTTAAGAGTAAGGTCGTTGAAGCTTACAGATGAAGATTTGGAAGCTGCATTAAGAACTAGTCTCACACGTCCAAGTTTATTCGTGTTAGATACACAAGAATGTGGTAGATACCACGTTTTGTTGTTCGATATTTCATCCTTGCATTTTTCAGCAAAATTATTTTGTAATAATCGATCTATTTCACGATGATGAAACTCGGCGTTAGTAGGACGACTGTTCGGAATTAGCTCATCATCACTCCTCCACGATAGCCCAACATTCCAAACCCCGTTTGCCTCTCTTATCTCCAATAGAAATCTGTTGATAATATCAAATTTATAGAAAAAAGTATATAAATTTTTTTTAGAAGTCACACTATAAACTCGATTTTAATGTGTAAAAAAATATATCACGTACTTTTTTTAACAAAAAGACACTTACAGCATCTGACGGTATATTGATTACCTAATCCTTGTTCGCAAAATCTAGAGAGAGAGGAATGTTGCAGTTGTTGCGCTGCATTTGTGTGGAAAGTAGAGAAGAACTGGCTTTTTTTTCTGCATCTGAAAATTCTAGTCAAAGGCATTGATAATTTTTTTTTCTTCAAGTGTTTATCTATTTTTCGCTTCAACAATAGAATAACAAGTATTATTTAGGTACGCACCTAACTAAAGAATACACTTCTGCTAGGTGTACATGTATACCTATAGGTATGTGTGCTCGATTGCAGATGGACTTTCGCTGCCTCGGCTACACTCGGCTGTACTCGGGTTTCGGTAATGTGACTGTCAAACTTTCTATATCTATATGTAAACAAGGGAGCTACCTTAATCACTACAAGGCTGAGGTCGTCCAAAAAAGTACGTTTGTTGTTTATAACGTATAGAATGAATGAAAAACTAAATTAGAGCCCCCACTATTGTCAGTAATATGTATCCGACCTCCTTAACCTTATGGTAAGCACATAAACGTGTGTCGTTGAATGAACCTAGGTCTTAGAAAATATGTAGTGATAGTTTAAATATTTATGTATATTTTTTTATTTTTTTGAATAAATACCTACTAACGTAGTGTATTTATTTTCAGGCTTTGTTGTGAGCGAGTACTCATAGCCTTGTAACAGTAAAGCACATTATTACATTTTGGATTATATAATACAGTATTGGTTACATGTCACATTATTGGTTACTCATATTTAACAATATTAGATACAGATTTTAGAACGAAGTTCTTTATGTTGCGTACTGGGGGGGGAGGGGGCTGAAATTTTTAAACCGACAGATTTGTATGAAACGGAAGTCGCTTACCGCAAGTCTCTTCCTCCTAATTCTTTGTATTTTTCCCCTTACCCCGTCGCCCTCACCATCAGTCCCCTACATACTTTCCCTCACCCCACCCTATATCTTTCATCCGTGCTGCGCTACTCTCCTGCACACCTTAGCCCAAACGAAATTTTGTAACACTTTCCAATACAGAGATTTGGACCCTCAACCTCCTGCATACAAGTGGAATACCTTACTCACTCTGCTACGAGCGCTACCGACTTTAGAATTTCGGTTTCTTGTACTTATCGTGTGGTTCGTAACTTATTTTTCGTTTTCATATGCATTCACTGATAGTACATTCCATTAATGATAAACTATTTATTTGATTATTTATTAAAACGAAGTTCTTCATGTCACGTGCTTAGAGGGCTAGAATTTGAAAAACTAAAGATTTCCATGAAACCGAAGTCGCTTACTAGAAGTCCCTTCCTCCTAAAAAAATTTTTTTTTCTAAATAATAAATTTAAAAAAACAAAAAATTTAATTAGCATAACTATGGTTATGTAGATCAAATCGAATAAGGTGCGTTATTACGCATTAAATGTTTGTATTTTATGCGTTTGATGCATAAAATTCCGACCGATTTTTTTTAAACC
>NW_019384279.1:231087-242573 GCF_000648655.2 Copidosoma floridanum | reverse complement strand
AAAAAAAAAAAAAAAAAAGAACATTTTTACAGTATAGTTAGTTAGTGGAAAATATCAGTTAACGAGCAAGCATCAGTGATTAAAAATCTGACAGGTCTTCAGTATTATTAATTAATAAAACCCTGAGTGGACAACGCAAAACACAACAGATATTTAGTATTATTTATTCAAAAAGTGTGCATCAGTGATTAAAACTTGACAGTTTTTTAGTATAGTTAGTTAAAATAAAATATTTTTTAGTGAGCAAGCAACGTCACTCAGATGATCAATAATTTTTTAATATCATTTATTTAAACAGTGTGCTGCTAAGTAAGCAAGCTTCTGACTGTTATTTATAAACAGAATGTGTTTTAAGGCAAGTAAGCATCGGCAATTGAAAATCTACCCTTTTTTATTATTTATTAATTAAATGTGCCCTTAGGCAAGCATCAATGAGTAGAAATCCAACACTTAGTCAGTATTATTTTTTAATAAAATGTGCCATTAGGCGAGCAAGTATCGGCAATTGTAAGCCCAATAGATTTTTAGTATTATTTGATGCCACGCAAGCAAGCATTGGCAACATAAAAACTAACAGTTTTTGTAGTATAACAAGTTAACAAAATATATCATCAGATGAGCAAGCATCCACCATCAGTCACCCAACTGTTTTTTGGTACACTGAGTTTGCAAAATATATTGTTAGGCGAGCAGGCATCGGAAATTAGCATCCTAATCAGTATTTAATATAATTTCTTAATGAATAGTGCTCTTAAGTGAGCAAGCATCATTGATTAATACAGTTAGGATGCTTATCACCGATGATTTCTCAAATAAGAACATATTTTATTAATATCTTATACTAAAAAACAGTTAGGTATATTATAACCAATGCTTGCTGGCCTGATAATATATTTCTTTAACTTACTATACTCACAGACTGTTGGGTTACTACTCGCCAATGCTTACTTGTAACGGCAGATTTGAATAATAAATAATATTTTTTTAAAGTAAGGTTTTGAATCACTAATAATAGCTCGTTTAAGGGCACATTTTATTAATTAGTAATATAGGAAGAATAATACGTTTTTAATCGACGATGCTCGCTGACCGAAGAGCACATATTATTCATAGATAATACTATGTAAAAGTTTAGATTTCTGATCACCAATACTTGCTTGCCTAAGAGCATATTTTATTCATAAATAATATTACAAAACTGTTTGGTTTCTAATTCCCCATGATCGCTAGTTTAGTAATGTATAAAGTTCACTAACTATACTACAAAACTGCTGAGTTTATAATCACAGAAGGTTTTCACCTAAGGGCACTTTTAATTAATGAATAATACTGGATAACTGGTAGGTTTTTGATTACCGATGTTTGTTCGTCTAAGGGTATATTTTATGATTAAATAATACTCAGAAAATTTTGGATTTCCACTCATTAATACTTGTTTGCTCATAGGAACATTTTATTGATAAATAATACTGAAAAACTGGGTTTTTATTCATTAATACTTGCTCGCCTAAGGGTACAATTGTTTATGAATAACTTTTTAAAAACTGTTAAGCTTTTTATCATAATTACTAAGGCTTGCTTGCTTAAGGGCACATTTTATTGATGAATAATAATAGCAAGATTTTTTTTATCATCATCCTTGGTAGAAAGTTTTTGATACTTTACGTCATTGGTGAATTTGCTTTCAGTTGGCTTATGAGACATGTCGATAAATGTCGTTTGACAAAAAAATTTTTAAAATAATTCCCACTTTTTACTTTTCTCCTTTGATTTTTTTTCCGCCCATTTCTCTGCATGTCTCTTTTCAAATTTCGCCCACTCTTCTTGTCGTCGTTTATTATATTCTTCTTTGCTCTGCTGACCTTTCTCCACGATGGTTGAAAGACAAATGATGTTAGTAGAGCTATGCATGAGCTTTGATAGCTTTACATGAGTTTCTTAACGTCTCCACTCATTGGACTGTATTGAACAATACGGTCGTGTAGAATTAGGCAGTAGGCTGATGTATTGGCAGGAAAACGAGTCATTTTGCTTGGAGCAATCAATTACAATCAAAGACACGACGTTCAGAAAACCATATCTGTTTAACAAAGGTGCGGGGGATTTACTATAACATGAATTCTCAAAATAAGCATACATGTCATACAACAGTGCATACTGATTGTTTGTCATATCGAGATTGAGATCATCATAGGGAAAATATTGTGAATTTGAATAGAGTCTCACATTTCTTATGTTACAGTGTTCGAACTTGCTAGCACTAGCAGCTCTCTGATTCTTTCGGTTTGTTTGAAAAACCAGTGTAACATAACGTGGCTTTTTCAACTGATTGGACGTATTAACTGTCCAGATATGCTTAGATAGGGGTAACGGGTACAGTTGTTGGCCTTCTGATAGTGATTGACCGCCACATGCATTTTTAAATGGAGCCTTTATATATAGATATACAAATTATACAGGGGTCAATCACTACCTTAAGGTGTCAATAACTGTACCGTTTACCCCTATGGTGGGCAAGAGTGGATATTCATAGAGCTCCAAAGGATGGAAGCTCATAGATATCAATTTGTCTTCTTGCAAATAATTGAGCAGACGAATTTTATGAGAATCTGACATCACCACATAGGGCATAAGCCATTCGAGCTTCAGTATTACTATTTTAAACTCTTCCCAAGTCGGGTGTTCATTAGTATTTGCAGCAGCAATAACACCTTAAACAACTGCATTTAAATCATTTCTCGATCTCGTTAGTATAAGTTCATGTTTTACATTAACAACTATCTTTCGATAATCTTCAGCAAAACCTAAAATCATGCTGAGAGGAATCAAGAAATCAAAACAGCTGCCCTCCGTTAGACTTAAAGCGTGAGTTCCCTTCCAACCTGCATTCTGACTCAATACGTCTTGATCTGGACTGAGTGTTAACCAATTTTTCATGAGGGTTGTTAGACCCACATTTTTACTTTTATCTATCTCAATAGCGTTTATCTCATACCTAATTTCTTCAAATAGGTGGCAAATGGCGTTATTCACCAGCTCAGTATTCGTGGTTGCTGTATTTCCGCCTGCTTTAACTAATTTTCCATAAATTACGAGCTGCGAGATGGTAGTAGAAATAGGTCCTGATGTTGAATTGATGTGCGGATTTTATCACTGTTACCATAAGTTGCGGAGGCGTATGGCTGATGAGCATGAATCTCATAGTGTGCTATGGATTCATCAAAGGTGACAGGAGACTGAATGCTTAGAATTTCTTCCATGTTTTACTCAACAAAACAAGAATATTTAAGTTTCCACTACGGCCTTTTATTTTTAATCCTAAACTTTTCAGAAACTGATTATTCTGACGTATCAGTTGTCTTTGATGTGTTGACAGTTTGACTGTTCGTTGTTGACTGACTGCTGGAGCGCATGTTGAACTACTTATTTAGCTTTTAGTGTTGTATACAATCCCCAATATGATGAAGGTTTTATATGTTACTTCACGATTATGACTTCTCTACGAAAATTGACTAAATTACCGTCCTGATCGACAGTGTGTAGTTGTATGAAGTCGACGATGCGTCGAACCATTGGCAAGTAGATAATTTGTAACGGTACTTCGATGATTTTATAACCTGGTGGTACAGATGGTATAAATTTTTGAATCGTATGAACTTTTTCTCCGTTTATATAGGCTCCAGTAGTAATATTATACTCAACTATCAGCGCGTTAACTTTGAGAATAGCTACAGGTATATCTGAACTGTGGGTAGTGCTATCTTCAAGAACACGTTCAGTAAAACCTAAAATAAAAGACGACCTATAGAATCTTTTGGTGTAAAATCAATTGTATGAGTACAAGTAATTTCGCTACAAAGTAAACTATTGTTAGGTTTAAAATCAATACTTATATCGTTGGGCTATAATGCGTCAACTAAAAATGACTCGATATCTCGAATTTCGTAGCTGCCTGTTAAAAAAACGACTACTTGATCAGCCACGTAAAATTTATTACTATAGACGTCAATATTTGGAATCGAATTGAATGATAGGAGTTCTACTAAGCCAAGAACATAGTTTTGTTTCAATGATAAGTCAATAGGTGGAAAATATTTCGCTTCAAGTACAGAAGAAGTTCCAGACAAACTTAGTGTCAATGTTTTCATGATGACTTCTCAAAAGCAAATGAATGATTTTGTGCTATGACATTACCTTATATACTTTTTGAGGACTATCTTTATCGTCGAGATTAACTATAGCAGTTTCACGATAGCAAGGTCCATCAGTTGGTAAGTCATTTCGCATGAATACTCCCCGGAAATTCGGGATTTTTAACTATTTAGCATATTTTAATAAATCAGCATTGGTCAAAGCTCTAGCGGGTAGTTTTACTTTAAGATTTTTTTTTTTTTTTTTTTTTTTTAATCTTTTCGAGCATATGGCTTTAAGTAGACACCTAATCCAGTTTTATACAATTAAATTTTAGACCTTTTTCAAGAGCAATAGCCTCCATAGTTTTATTGTGTCTTTGGCTTACTTGTAGCTGCTGCTTAGCACCCTTACTGGCACTAATACTTTTTAATATTCCCGCCACACCGTTTGCTAGTGCACCGGTTGCACTCAAGCCAGAAAATATGGGTATTAGAGGTAGAGCACCACCAGTTCGAGCAGGGAGAGGTCAGATACGTGGTATTTTTACACTTTTCTTACCACCTGATTTGTCAACTGCACAACATGCCCTCTTGCCCTCTCAAAGCTGAAGTAATAACCTCGTGTGCATTTTTGCTATTTATTTTCGGTGATGCAGTCTTAATAACTGTACTTAAAGCAGTGCATGGTTTCTTTCTCTAACTTTTCACACCCATACTTAATTTACTTTTAAGCTTCATAGTACTCGCAATAGCTAGAGCAGCTGCAGCTGTATTTTCCCCAATACTCGAATCTCCGGCCTTGACTCTTTGCCAAGCTTTTTCGGCTGATACTCTATCTGCTGAATTTCTAGCCTCGATGTTTTCTTGATTCTGAGAATAGGCTATATCGTGTTCCTTGCACGCTGCGTCTAGTGGATTTATTCCCTGATCACCTCTAGCCAGACATTTGACAAGTTAAGTGCTAGGACCGCAGTACTGGTAGCTTGGGATGTGTTATTCTACAGGTAAAGTATTTATAATCCTATTCAAAAGACCACGTCCTCTTGCGCGATGAAGATCATCACTCTTCAGTGGTTGAATCACGACTGAGCACCTTCGTCTAAAAGCATTGTATTTCTAGTGAGAGTACACATGTAGGGGTGCTTATTGTGTGTGTGTGCACGAGAGCGTCGGGGGACAATTTAGCATGGGGAATGCGCGAGAATTGAGTTGGTAAGGGACGCGAATCATGACGGCGACGTTTGGTAGTGGTCCAGGAGTGGGGCCTCGCTCGAAAGGAGCTCGCTAAAGAGAGCTCGGGTAGGCAGTTCGAGTGGGTGAGCCCCAAAGGGACGACAAAGGGATCAACAAAGGACCCGTGTGGGACAGCCAGCACTTCTTGTCTGCCGCCGGAACTCTCCAAACGAAGCTAACGTCAACACTACACACTGCTGCACAGTCGAAAGATAGTAAGTGTTCCCTTGGTATTCTGGCATCGTTTTCTTATCAAATTTTATTGATGAGTTCAGACAAAGGACAAAAAGTCTCCCTGGTTGCTTAATTGATTCAACCAAGTGGTGGTTCTGAGTCGGCAACCAGTAACGAAGGAAGGCTATTTTTTTGTGTGTTAAGTTTCTCAGTGCGCCGTGGTTTGGCTTGGGGGAGTATCCCCGGCGTTTCCTTGTATTTTCTTTATCGAACATCGCATTTCTCTTGAAATTATTATTCGAGTCGTTAGTAGGAGTGGAGTATGTTTTTCTATTTTTTGAATGGTAAATGATAAGTGTTGATCTCACTTATTGAGACCATTTAGTTTGGTAAGTTGAAATCCCCGGCTGTTCAGTCAACCGAGAGGTGACCTTCCGACCGCGTTTTTTATCATCCTTGGGGAGTTTTCGTTTGTTGGAAATCATTTTGTTTGATGGGTTTTTGATTGGATAAATGACGTTCTCGTGTGGTAGTCTGCACAGTGGCACGGGCTGTATGTGTAGGCTGCCTCTGGATTTATCTTTTCTTTTGATTTGAATATTGAGTTTCGATATGTCAAAACTGTAGAGTATGAGCCGTGGTGCATTTCGATTTCCCTTGTGATGATATTACTTTAATCTATAATAATCTTAGACGTATAACTACCTTACTCTTTACTATTTTTTTTAACCTTAGATGTTTTTGTGTTCATAGAGCTGTGTTTTGAGTTCGCGTTAGTGAATAGTTTGTAAGCCTAAAATTAAGAAAAACAAGTTTGACCGACAAAGGTTACATAGCTGGGAACGACGATACATCGGGAAGATTCCACAAAAGTGCTCATGAATCAATTATACATTTCTTTACACACTTTTTTTTGTAATCCAAGGTGGTACGATTCTTTGTTATAATATTTGAATCTGATTTTTGATTACTTTATCCGATCATGCGATGACTTTTCACAAATTTATTGGTAAATACAAAAAGCTTTTTATTTGTATGACTTTTTCTTTAATTCTTGAAACACACAAAGTTTATTTTATATGGCGTTAACTATTGTTCTGTAACCCATTGGAAATGAGTTTTGATTATTGAAATAAATAATCCAGCATTGAATCTGAGAATACGATTTATATTTTGTTTTTCGTTCATCGTTTAATTTTGAATAAATATTGAAAAGCTAATCAAAATTCCCATTGAGTTTTGACATTATTAAGTTGCCTCTACCCTAAACTTCTCTGTCTGCCATCATTTAGCCTCGAACCACCCTCAACAAAAGTGGACCGTTGCAATAGGGTATAAAAGCATAACGCATTTAATTATTACATTAGTCGTTATCTAGCCATCATACCGTGCAGACATGCAGTTCAAAAAGCAAACTATAAAATTGCAAGTTTCAAACTTTGATGCTGTTGTTAAAGAGGAAAAGCGTTTGAATCAACATGGTGAATTACTCCCAGACAATATTCGAGCCGTATTCTGTGGTCCATCCAACTGTGGTAAGACATTCTACTAGCACTAATAGTAGACCCCAATGGATTAAGGTTTGAAAATGTCTATTTGTACTCAAAGTCGCTTTGTCAGCCAAAGTATAAGTATTTGAAAGAGCTGCTGGAGCCCATAGATGACATAAAATTTTTTGCATTCAATGAACATGAAGCAGTAGTATCTCCAGATACTGCACTACCCAACTTTATCATGATTTTTGACGACATAGTCTGTGAAAAGCAGGATAATGTAAGAGCTTTCTACTGTATGGGAAGACATGAAAATGTGGACTGTTCCTACCTATGCCAGTCATACGCGCAAGTACCAAAACACCTTGTGAGAGACAATGTTAACCTTTTAGCTCTATTTCATCAAGATAAGCTGAATTTAAAACATGTGTATCACGATCATGTGAACTCTGACATGTCATGTACCCAGTTTGAAGATCTCTGCACAAACTGTTGGAATGATGATAAATATGGTTTCGTTGTAATTGATAAGAATAATAAAATAAACTGTTGCCGATATCGCGAAGGTTTTGACAATTTTGCTATAAATTTAGGTCGCACATAGTGTACTACATTCAGTCTACTCTGAGACGTTGAAGCATCAACATGTACCAGAGAGAAAAATATGTTTTTCATCAGCTGGTAAAGGCTAGAGAAGCCGTCAAAAAGAAATATCAATTATTGAAATTTGGAAAAAAAAGGTTGAAAAAGTTCTCAATTTGACCTTTAAACCTATTACTGATCGTCTTTCGAAAATTATCAGTAAAACGAGGACAAAATAATGATTCTGTAATTTCTAATAAGCCACTACTTATCAAACAAATGAAAAAAAAAAAAAAAAATACAGCGACGATGACATGATGTTTGAGTCTGCTGTTAGTCAAAGCGATGATGATGATGAAATGAATGTTATTATTCAACCTCTTGACAATGTGTATTTACAAATAGTTGGTGAAAACAAAAGAGATTTATTAGATTTGGTTTATGGAGTGCAAAAACAAGGTGGATCATATAAGCTTGGTAATTCATCGATAGACTTTAAAAATAATCAAATTCAGATGGGTGAGTTGAGCTTTCCAATGAGTGATAGGTTGTTGGAGCTACTAGTGAAAAAACATCCTGATAGATCTCGCATGGCCGAAGATGATTTGGAGAAATATTACTTGCTTTTGGATTCTTCAAGTGCCCACAGAAAGGACTACAACAAAAATAGACCTATCAGAACGCACATTAGTAATAAATTTAATGAAATCATAGCTCCAATGTTTGATCTCATTGCAAGCAAAAAAGGTGGATCATTGTTACCTCATTACGAAATTGCTAAAATAATGCAGCAAGTAGATTATGTGCACTGGGACGATCCAAATGAGCTAGTTGACCGCCTTCGATTACTCATATCAGAAAGATCTACAGGAAATCCTAGCCATGACAATGAGATAATATCGATTATTGAAGAATTGCGTAAAACTGGGTATATATACTAAAGCTGGCGAGCATTCACGTTAGTAGCGAAATGAGCATCAACGTGTTCGGACGTAAGAATGAAGGTGATAGCCAAGGTCCTCCTGGTCCTCCAGGTGTTGGCTATAAACTCACTACTGATGCACAATATGATATTGAACATAAAAGACTGTGCAATGTTGCAGCAGCAATCCACTAAAATGATGCAGTGAATCTCAATACTTCTCAGAATAGAATGAAAATGATTACAGATGAGCAAGGCAAAAAGTAACGCAATTTAAGTGAAGTGTGCGCTAAAAAAATTGCAAACTTGGAGCAGAAAATACATACGATCGAAGAGGTGACATCTCAGATCTTTCCTCCAGAAGAAAATTAAACTGGATATAAAACTAATGATTTGAGTCGCATTTATTAGCCGTTTATTAGCCGTTAATGAGGATGGATCGTAAGGAGAAAGTTGTTGTGGAAGAGCTCTACAAACCGGCTCGTCGTCACTATCCACGACGAAAGTATGAAATCCGAGGTTTGGATGAAATATGGATGGCCGATCTTGTAGAAATAATACCCTATGCTCGTGAAAATAAAGGTCATAGGTACATGCTAACTGAATAGATGTATTTTCAAAGTATGCATGGGCTCTACCTGTAAAGAGAAAAACTGCTAAAGATATTACAACAGCAACAAAGTTTGTATTACGAGATGGTCGAGTACCGAAGAATCTGCATACCGACAGGGGTAAAGAATTTCATAACAGCCGTCAATGAAGGTCAAGTTTTACAAAAATTCACGGTCATTGATGAAATGATAAAAAGGGAAAAATTCAAAGTTAATGATAAAGTACGTATGAGTAAAGCTAAAAATGCCTTTGAAAAAGGCTACCCGCCAAACTGGTCAACCAACATATTTCCAGTTTATAAAGTATGAAAAACCAATCCAGTTACCTATTATTTAATAGATTATAAGGATCAGCTGGTCTCTGGTAGCTTTTTTGAACAAGAGCTTCTAAAATCTAAATATATATCTGGTGGAAAAAGTCATGAAAAAACGTGGTAATATGGTTTATGTTAAATGTTTATGTTATGCTGGGATTCGATAAGCTCATAACAGTTGGATTGACAAGTCAGATATTTAAGAAAGAGAGAGCGAAAGTGGAGGGAGTCTCGTCCAGCGCCCCGTCCTGTGATGAACAGCCTTTCATGCATTTCCACCTTCGTTAAATTTTCTCTTCAATTTATTAACAAATTTACAAATTTAAACTTATTATCACCATGATATACAATAAATAAAGCATATTTTTAAACTGTTTCTCTCAACATATTGTACAAATCATCATTGGCTTCAATTGCTTTTGGAACACGATCTGGAATGAAGACTTGAAATTCATCATCTATGATGATGACTACTTTGCATTCAAAGCGGGTATTGACCTTCTTAAGCTTAGTCACCATGTATTTCCGCTCCTTCTCCAGCTGCGACAACCTCATGGTGGGGAGGTAGCTATTGTCGGTGATACGGTTTAATGCAGCAAAATTTATTAAAATCGATAAATTTTTCAATAAAAATAAATAAATTTAATTTCAGAACAAAAGAGTAGGGTATACATGCATGGTTCTCAACAGCAATCGTAAAGAGTTAAAACTCACGAGAAGGACTTGCTCTTGAGAAAGCAAAGTGAGGAATGATGCTCCTAGCCGATTCCATGGGCCTTTTATACACATCAAGAGGTGGTGGGAGACAACCAGAGAGAGTGGGAGACTAACAGAGGATGGGGGTAGTCTATTGGCGGAGAGAGGTGTAAGTGGGGAGCGGAAAGGATTTAAAGAGCTTGAAGGAAGACGAAGAGCTCAGTCGACAGCAAGTCGGCTGAGTGGTTGGACCTACCAGTCCAAGTCTTGAGTCGTGTGCGTCACGTGCAAGACAACGACTGAATTCTCTATCTTTCTTACCATATGTAGGTGGTAGGGATAATGATTGGTTGGGGGTCAGAAAAGTGGGGAAGGAGTGAATATAAGGAGCTTGTTGAAGCTGGCAAGCTCAGTTGACAACGAGCTAGTCAAGAGATCAGACGTACATGATCATGGACTATATCGTTGACATTCAGGGCTTTAGAAGGTCCACAAATATTTTTATTCCGAAAGAGCTAGTTATTTTACCACTTAAGGCTGATGCTCAGCCAGAAATTTTTTACTTTAGCCCCCCATGTGAATGGTTAGAACTTTTACATGAAGAACGCACTGTTCATGCTTGGCTTAAAAAATACTTTTACGGGATACCTAAGGACTCAGGAAGTTTATTTTTCTCTAGAGTTACTTTCATTGTTCAGTATTTCTTGAAAGACGCCAATATCATTTAAGTCAAGGGATTGGAAAAAAAGAGGTGGCTAAAAGAAATACTATCAGAGAAGTAAGTACTTCAAGCAATAATATACAATATTTCGTTTGATATTAACTCTACTATGTTTCAGACACATATGTAATGCTGAAAATTGAGATTGTCCCACTATCAGTAAAATAAATAAGGAGTATGAAGCATGCTTTGCTCATCAGTTATGCACAAAACCTGTTTCTGCTGTCAAAAATGCCTCTGCTCGAAGGGAATGGCTACTAACTTCAAGAGATACAGTGGATAATGTAAATCACTCTGATGATGATGATTTGTAAAATAAATATGGTGAAATTTTATAATAAAATTAAAAAAAAGAAAAAAAAGAAAGATCAAAGGAGAAGAAAATATATGGTTGTTTTCCACTGGTAGGGGCGTGGTCGGGGCTCCTACCACTTTCTTTAAATATTGAAGATGAATTTTCCCTGACTGTGAAACAAGAATTCAATTTTTACATAAGAATCATTAAGATATGAAATGATTTTTTTTATAATAAAGATATAACCCTAAAATATTCGAAAAGAATTCATATAATCATTAAAAAAGACATCTTTCAGTATTACTTAATAAT
>NW_019384279.1:200926-223106 GCF_000648655.2 Copidosoma floridanum | reverse complement strand
ATATATATATATATAGTTTTAGGTTTTCTTATTAAATCTTTTGGTTTTATCACAATATAAGACTAACGTCATCAAGCATTAAGAAAATACACAATAAGCGAATAATTCCTTGCAGCTACCGCAAATATGCAGCGTCGAGAAAATCCTGTTTAGCGTGAGGTACGCTATGAACGTTAAAAAATTTTTATAGCCACTTGATAAAAAATATTTAACATGCTTGAACTTCATAAAAATTGAATAAAACTAGTTTATTTGAACAGAACTTTATTTTTAAAGCTGCTGTTCAAAAATTCGGACAATACATGCAATCTCAATCAGAGTAATCATCATGTACTAGAAGAGAAAAAAATATGAATTCAGCTTTGATAAAGCACCTTATATTCAGCCCTTTGGGTGTCTCTAGCATTAAAATTATATATTTCCAAACCCTGAATCTATTATTATTATTACTTGCATTGCTACTAAAGCTTATAGAACTAATACTCGAACTATCCCTGAAGCTAGGACAAACATGCGTCCTCTACGTTGGAACTCTTGAATCCTGTACACCATGTGGATGTACAAGACCTAAGTGCTGCGATGTATGGAATGGATGGCACTTTCCAAGCACTAGACTCATGTTTCTCCTTTCCATGTCCTAATACTTACGAATTTTTATTTTTGTTGGCTGTAATTTTTTACTACTAATTAATTTTGATAGTTTATTTGCTGAAATCCGTTCATTTATGTGCATAAATTAATCTCTCAAATTTGCTTAAAAAAGTATTTTTTCATTCAATATTTTTGTATCAACAATAAGGTAAAAAAGTTAATTTTTTTCCAGTGTTTTTTGTAATTCCTTTTCTGTAGTGTTACTATCAGTAGTAACTATCAGTACATACTATTTGTAGAAAATTTATAGACAGTTGAGTTATCTATAAAATGAGATGCGTAGCGATATTTTATGTAACATTGTTTACTCGCAAATAGCTTTGAAAGTTGAAAAGAGAATTTTTTTTAAACATTTAATAACTCAAAAATTTCAAGACGATCAGTTTTTAACTTTTTGAGTTTTTGGCAATTGAACTTTTTTTCGAAGTCCGTATTACGTAAAAGATTATGTAATCGTCAAATTTAGATCCTATTGTTCTCAAAAATTCAAAAACTATTCAACTATAGCACCCTATAAACGTTTTGTAAAAAATTTAGTACAACCGATTTTATAAGGACTTT
This sequence comes from Copidosoma floridanum, assembly GCF_000648655.2. Next base: position 221,894 of record NW_019384279.1, on the reverse strand, counting down.
TTTTTACAATTACAGTTTCCTACACAAGTACAAAACTGTACAACTCTTTGAATTCTTTAAAATAGAGCTTCCGCTTATTTTCAGTTATAAAGCTGCTATTTTTTTAAAAATTAGAGAAAAAATCAGTGCTCTGCGGGTGCTTGGGTACTCAAGTATAAAGTATACTTCTATGACAGACAATATATTCATGGAAATATACTTTTTATAAAACGATATTAACTTTTATAAGCCAATTTAGCTGTTTTTTACAAATGTTGCAGCTAAAATCTTTAATTTTCAATAAAAAAATATTTGATATTTTCTGGTCATTAACTATCGTTAAAATATATTTGATTTTAAGCAATCCAGCTTCAGGCGCTAAAACTGTGTGCAGTGGCACAGAGAGCGCGACTTCGCACAAACCGAGCGAGCGACTTCAGAATGCATCAGGTTAAAAAAATCGTGAATATTGGGGTTTTGCTTTGTCTAAAAAAAATTTTTCGTACACAGTTTGGGGTAGCAGGACGAGATGAAACGAAATTTTGTAATTGTCTTGATAAAAATAACAACTTACCATTAAAATACGAAGTGGAAGCTTCTCTTACATACCGAGAAATCATATTCATTATTATTAATAATACTAGACTTTTTCGAAAACATCATATGGTTAAGAAATATATGAAAAACAGCACATATTAGATGAAACAAATCCTGAACACCGTATACCCTGCTTGACGCAACCACAATTTATTTTACATATGGTGTGCAAATAGTGTATTTGCTTGAGTACATTATCAGGTGTCTATAAACTTACTCTAAAAAAGTCGGATCAAGGTTTAACTTTGAATTTTTTAAATTGCACGATAGAAGATTTTATTGATTTCCTAGCCACAGCTGTACTTGAGGACACTTTTTAATAGTATTTAACTGCTGCAGATTCTGTTGTGGGTAGTTGTTTTATTTTAAAATAAGTTTTAAAAGTGCAAATAAACATGATAATTTTGTCTCCAGCACTCCATGATTCCGGTGTATCGCTATTTTTTGAATAAAACACGAAAACTGTATCAAATAAATAAAATAGAGAGTTCAGAGAAAAATACATTAAAAAAAAAGATTATAGACAGTTTGACAACAGTTTACACTGTATGCATGGATAATTTAAGGAACATTGTTTTTACATCAAAAGTCAAGTCCATTGTGTAAAAGTTTAAAATCACCTTTTCTAAAACCGAATTATTTATTTCTGAGTGTATTTATTTTATTCTAATAGATTGAATACTTAGGTAATCTATTTCTTCATAATTTCTTAACCGTAAGATGTTTTTAGAAAAGTCTGGTTATAATGTTAATAATAAAAATTATTTGTTAATGTTTAAGAGCAGACAATAAAACTAGTGATTACTGTAACTTTGTATTTTAATGGTAAACTTTTTTTTTATCACAATAATTGTAATAATTCGTTTTATCGCTGTTATTATAATAAGGAATTATTTCCCGGATTGTGAAAAATGAGAAAATACAGACTTCAAACTGTTAATAAGATTCAATAAAGACAAAAGAACTTATACACAGAAAGAGAGCCAAGCCACATTCTTGCATGCACAGGACCTCATGCTTCAACGGATAGACGAGATCTAGCTTCTGCCCTCTGTTAGATCACCAAGCATCCGCTTGCAGTTCCTTACAGATGAAACTGGTCGTTCATCACTCACTTATATACATATATACTGTAACTATACTGTACACACTTGTAAACATACAATTATAAATGTAGAACATACTCAATAATCTCGTCGAGCTACCCAAAATCGTAAACAAAAGAATGTTTTTGGGTAAAGACGAAGCCGAGATATTCATGATTTCGTAAATTCAGTTGATTTTGAAGTAACTCCCTCGGTTGCTGTGGAGCCGCGCTCTCGCAGCCACTGCTCTCCTCACTCTGTCGCTGTCATCAGTTTTAGTGCAACGAACTGGATTACCTTAAATTTACCATATTTTAACGGAAATGGGCGGAGGCTCTATTTTAAAAAATAAAAAAGTTATGTAGTTTTATACGTGTGTGTTATGATTGTTGGACAAATCTTCGTAAAATCAATTGGAATTAATTTTTTTTCCATTTCAGTGGGATGCTATAGTTGGATAGTTTCATAAATTTATGAAACCAGTGGGATCTAAATTTAATGATCACAAAAACTTTGATGAATTATGCAATTATGTTTTGAAAAGAGATTGCAACTTTGAACGCTATTTTAGAGGAGATATTACGAAAACATTAGAAAAAATCTAATTTTTCACCTTATTTGTTGATAAAAAACTAGGTCTAGGCTATGAGTAAATTAAGTAAACCTACATCAGCATGTATTTTAAGATTCAATAAAATATTATTTAATTTTTTAAATTGTTTCATTTGTACATTATTTACCTGGAATATCATGTAACGTTTTTTCTTTTAAACTATTCTCCAATACTTTTTTTAATTGCTTCTCTTCTGTACAATCATCAACATTGAAACTTAGTCGAGCACATTCAGGAAGGTCTCCTGGAAGTTTTATTGTTATCATTCGCCACACTGTATGAATAACGTATGGAATAAGTGGATAAAACTTAACAAACCTTCAGCCAGAAAAGATGTTTCAGTACCAGTAGTACCAATCGTTAAAACATTCTTCTTTAAATCAATACAACATTGATGTCGTTTCAACATATCTAATCCCAATAGCATATCCATCGGCTGCTCTTCTAGAACGCTAAACGATGTTGTTAAATGGTCACGACCAATTTGAATTTGAACCATATGGATCCTGCCAATTATACGTTGAATGCCAACACCTTTTGCAACTCCTGACCATCTCGTATCGACCAGGCGCATTATGTTACATCTTTCAGCACATGAGGCTGACATTATAGTTGTTTGGGCCCCTAAAATATGAGAAAAACAATTGTTTTATTTATAAAAAAAACATTACGATGTACATGCTCTATAGTCTACATAAAAAAGATTCATGATAATACAGAAATTTAAATACAGTAATATTTTAAGATTCCTGCTTATTAAAACATTACAATCCTAAAATACAGGGCATAAAAGTATGGTAACAGTATTTTTTCATGCAATAGTTTTTTTTCAATACTGATTTTTTCTAATGACTTATTCGTATAAGTAAAATCTGTTTAGAAAAAAAATATAATGATATAATTAGCACAATGATAACAAATTACACCAACGAGATATTTTATTGCACTTCTTTTCTTTCATTTGTATTGCATAAATTTGTATAATTATAAGTTCGATATGGTTCTGTAAATGTTAATAATATTAGTTAAAATAATTACTTTAAATATGTTTCAAGTTTTATCTTACAGCTGAAAGTATATTGTAAGGCATTGAAATGCAAACGAACAAGTTGTACTTCGTTGTATTTATCTAGATCGACAAAATAGAAAAGTAATTTGTGAAAGAATCTTGGTATATTTGGAAAATATTTTCCTCAAGAAGTTTCTTTCAAAAGTTGGTCTAGTTACCCGTCTTGAATAGAAAAAAAAATTTGAACAAAACTAACGGAAAATTTGTTTGTTTAATAAAAGGCGCCTGTTTGAGTGATGCTCTTCTTTCTGTAGGAATCAATCTGTCGCTGGAACGAGTGGATGGCTGGACGATGATATTTAGCGAGTGGAATGATCCGGTCGCTAGTGCGATTGAAGTTGAATTCCTTCGGTTGTTGAATGATAGAGCCACAAAGTATGAACCGTAGTGGGCAAGAGCAACTAAGAGAAAGACAATACAGTGAGATTGTATTGTTATTGTACAGTAATGTTCATTATATCAGCACTGCTCTAACTACTACCATTGCGTAGGCTTCTTCCAGCGAGCGAAGTGATCGCTAAGAATGGGGTGTTCCATGCGGATCCTTTCAAGTCGTCGCTAAGGCTCTCTTATACACTGCCAGCCCCCCCCCCCCNTTGTCAATTCAGGCTTTTATAACCTAGAATGTGAAAAAAACATTGCAGGGTAGAGCATGGACAATGATTTCAGTAAATTTAGGAAAGCTTAATATATGCGATAATGTGATGGTGCACTATCAGCTATTATCATATAAAAATTTAAATAAGTATCCAATAGGTTATTTAGTCAAAATTTTCATTTTTATTACAGCTAAGCTTTTTTGAAAGAAATTTCTTAGTAAGCATATTAGAAAGTCAAATTTAACTACGAAATTGTAATTATGAATGTTTAAGTACAAACTTTAAATGCACGGTACGATACTTACCTCTGATACTAAGTAATACTGATGAGCATCATAATATAACCGTAGGGGTAGAAGTGGAGCAGCTTGTGTTACTATGACTGAATCTTTTTTTTGAAAATTTTCAGAATCAGGCTTGTGTAAGCCTAACAATGAGCTCATATCATCTACTTCACTCATTGATGGAGAGAGTTTAAATTTGGAGCTTGATGTTTAAATAGTCTGGATTTCTTCAAGATCAGTTTCATCTGATGTTGATAACTTTAAGTCTACTTTTAAAAAATCAGACGGTGTTAATGATGAAGAAGCAGTTTGGTTTTCATCACTAGCTGTTGAGCTTTGTATTTAGTTTAATAATGGTGTTGAAAAATCATTATCCGATAACCTGTACAAACTAAAATGTATTGGTGTACAGCGAGCACACGTTGTGCACATTAACTTTTCGGTATGCAACCGAGGCAGTAATATATAGTACACACAACGAACAGCTGTACTGAAAAAGATTCTGTGGAAGTACAACGACGATTAACAACTAGGAGGTCACGCACACACGACGACTATGATGACCATGAGACAACAAGTTGCACCAGATGACTACGATATACATATNTCCTTCGGTTGTTGAATGATAGAGCCACAAAGTATGAACCGTAGTGGGCAAGAGCAACTAAGAGAAAGACAATACAGTGAGATTGTATTGTTATTGTACAGTAATGTTCATTATATCAGCACTGCTCTAACTACTACCATTGCGTAGGCTTCTTCCAGCGAGCGAAGTGATCGCTAAGAATGGGGTGTTCCATGCGGATCCTTTCAAGTCGTCGCTAAGGCTCTCTTATACACTGCCAGCCCCCCCCCCCCCATCACGGCTTCGCTCGAGATTCACTGAATAGAATACCTAAGTGTGTTGACACGCAATGTAAAACATTTTCAGTTTAAACTCTCTAAAGATTACTAAAAGATAGTTGGTTATGTTAAACATTAACTTATACTGGTGCCCCCCCCCCCCATCACGGCTTCGCTCGAGATTCACTGAATAGAATACCTAAGTGTGTTGACACGCAATGTAAAACATTTTCAGTTTAAACTTTTACATCTATTCCTGACACTTCTTCGAATAAGAATCTTCTTGTTAAAAACATATTTATTTGGAATCCATGCAATTTATTTTTTCAAATAATAAGCTGTAAAAAGTGAAAAAAATGTAATCATGCTGAGAAGTACCGTGCGTTCCTTGCGCCATGAAATAATTGCTAGCCTTACAGTGCTGTTGACTTCCACTTTTTCACGTTATAATAAATGAAAAAGGTTATTTGTTCAAACTATAAACATTTAAAACTGACAAAAAATATATAATTAAAAATTGTTTTTTTTTTCAAACCTACAACTTTGTTACCAGAGCAACAAAGTTCTGGAGCTTAATCTCTCTATTTTTTATTTCCACAATAAATACAAATACACATTATTCTACCTATTGAAAAATCTGGAAGATTTAAATGATTACTGTAAGGGTTGCAATGGAAATCTGATCTCTCACGGAATGGATTCTTTATTTGCGTAATTTGACGCTGCTGTTTCAATCTCGATAAATGTTCTTCATCAGTTTCCTGACGCTTACAGTTGTAAATATTTAAAGTTTTCTTTCTAATTTGCTCTCTTGCAACTGTAGGCATAATTAAAACTTTTGTGAGCCCTAAAGGCTGTTTTTTGACAACTTTATTGAGTTATAATGTATTTGTTGGCAAAGAAGTTTGACGTTCGATTGCCCTAAAAATAACTGGTAAGTTAAGCTCTTTCTTGACTTAAGTTTCCAGCACACGTGACTGCCTGGATTCCACAGGGTAATCTTTTCTGGCCTGCTGTTGTAGCACCAGACTTATCGTAAGGAAAACTACAACGTCTGAAGCGTTAGAGCTAGTTGTAGAGCTCTTTACCAACGTTTCCTGGTGTTGCACGGGAGACGTTGGTATCTAAAGCAACCTTCTTTTTTTGCACAGCTCTGTCGTTTTGGTGATCTAAGGTGAAGAGATTAATTCGTGATGCTTGCCCGTTAGAGACTGTCCCGTTTGCTTCAGTTTATTTTTTCTTCACAGCTGTTAGGTTTGCCCAGCACATACCTTGGAGAGCATCGATGATTCCTGATTGAATGCTTACAGAGTCGAGAGAGTAATGTAATGTAGGGTCGTCGGCCACCGGGGCTCACAGCCTTGCAATGAACAACTCCACTCGTGACGTCTGCCACTGAATGACTGACTTGATTCAATAGTGACCGGCATTATATGATCTTTTAGTCGATGAATCGTTGCCAGAAATGGTAGTCAACATGTATTCATTGGCAAGGTAGTTTAACGTTAGGTAGCCGATGACTAAAAAGAACCGATGAGATTGACGGCTGAGTAGCAAACGTAAATACTTATGATGGCCCTGAAAAGGACTAGTAGTGATACTTTTAGCCATAACTAGTTATTATTCTTGATGATGGAGAGCTGGCTGTGCGGGTAGGTTAAAGCTAACCCTTGGAGTCTTTGCGTACGAGGACCGTGCTGGAGAAAGGTACGCCACTGACCAAGGAATATCTCGTCTTCGAGTCTCTATCAGTAGTCAGGAAAGTGGGCCTGGAGAATACTGTCTTTGTGAACATGCCGTTCCTACGAACTGCTGAGCAGACTGTTGTGGCTGCCCGAACTCAGAGATGTTCTCTCTGGCTTGCTGTTGTTATATCATCTGCTCTGGTAGCAGAATGGCCATAAAACCCCAAATTGCTAGAACAGAGTGTGATAGTTCAGGATAGAGTTCCTCGTAAGTCACTTGTCTATTAGAGAACAGTGTCGTCAGTAGACAGGATACCCAGCTGCACAACTTCTAACTCTAGGCTTCATGCACAGTCAGTAAACGACTGTGTTTTAGGTATGTTGCTCGGGCCTATTATAACCACACTTATTTATTTCAATTGCAGATTGTTTTGATTTTACTTCGAGGATACCTAGCGGATTGAACTGAACTACAGCGCAAAGCTAGCTTATTTTTTCAAACTTTTAAGTTTATTTACTGCTTTTGTTATAAATTTCTTCAAGATAAGAAGCATACTTAAATCATCTAGAAAGTGTCAAGAATTAATATGCAAAATTTCAGCAAAATCGGTTGAGTAGTTTTTGCGGTTAGCGATTACAACGCTTTTAGCGATTTTGCTGTATATATTAGCACGATTTTTTAAAAGTAATAAATTAATGATAAGTTAATAAATGTTCATTAATACATAAGAAAGCTGCTCTGCTAAAATATATAAGTTTGTAAGATTTCGAAAAAAGTGTTTAACTAAAAAAGTGAGTTCATTAAATAAATTATTTATTCATTACTGTCATTTATAATCAAGTCAAATTAATTAATAAACAGTAAATAAGAAATTACACTAAGAAAAAGTTATGAACCACACCATTAGATTTCTTATATCGCAATCGCTCACGGTTAAGTCAGTAAGGGCCTTGGTTAGCATGCGAGAGGTAAGGGGCTTAAATTTGCTTGGAAACTTTGAAATTTAAAATCTGTTTTTTTTTTTTTTTTTTTTTTTTCTAGAATTGGTTAAAAGAAGAAGAAATAAAAATTAAAAAGTGTGGTGTGGTATAAAGGAGAAGAGACTTGGGCAGGACACGGCGGGGAGGTAAAGAGGGGACTACACTTCTGGTGTAGCACTGCAGCATAATGAGACAGGGTGGCGTATAGGGGACTGGTGGGACCAGGTGAGAGAAAAGATAAAATGAGAAATTCACTTCCATTACACATTTTCTTAAGGTCACTAATTTGAAATTGTTCATTTACTATATAATGCAGAACACGCCTATAGAAGTATAACTTCAAAAAGTATTAATTAAATTATAAATATTTAATTGATCCACGGTAAAGTATTCTTCCTCAAATATAATACACTTTGTTTAGTCGAAAACAACTAAAATTCGTAGGCCGCCTCGTGAGCGGTGGAGGATCAACCTCGCAACACACCAAAAGTGGCAGCACACCGAGCTCACAGAAAATTCATTACATATGTACACATGTAAGCGTCGGTCAATTTCTTTCTTACCTTCATCTTTTTTCTCCTTTTGTTTTAGTCGGTATATTTAATCGCTCTCTCGCTAACTCATTCTGTCTCTTTCTTTATTCTCTCATTAGCTAGACAACTCTCTCCTTTTCTATCATGCAACTATATCTCTATCTCTTTTACTCTCATTAAGTATCTTTGGGTCATAGGTCTCTTCCCCTTTCTTGATTGCTTAATTGCTTGCATCATTCTCTCTCTCTCTCTTTCATGGCTTTTCGCGTAAGGTGTAAGGGATTGACGGGTCCTGACGACTGCAGCGGGTGGGAGAATTAAAAGGGAAAGGGGATCTTGCTACTACTTTGGGTGGGCACGCCGGGTCAGTTCCAAACTATCTGTCAATAAAGAACGGTCTACAGTTGTCAACTGCGATCTCAAGTATTTGGCATAGTTGGGTATTATTTTCGTCCTATTGGCTTCTTCATCTTTTCTCATTATCATCACGCGTACGGTCATCTAGGTGTTACCTTTTCGGGACGAACTTCTCTCACGCTTTCATTTACTTAATCATCAAAGTCATCTGCATCATCTTCAAGGAGTTCGGCGTGCTGCAAGTAAAGCACGGCGAAAATCCGCTTCACGGACCGTGCAACGTTTGTCGATTCGTAAGTTTTTCGAGACACGTGCGGACGCGCAAGAATACGTTTTCTACACACATACACACGTTCACACTCTTTATTTCAGGAAATTTGATCTCAAATTATTGTTTTACCTCACTCGTTTGTATCTTTCGTTATTTTTTTCTTCTTTTGGGTTTTTCTCTTCGGAGTTTTTTCCTTGAGCCACGAAATATATCTTTGTTCGTGGCTCATAATTAATACATTTTTTTAATTTATTTTACCTTTTTTATTCCCATCCTCTATTCAGATAAATTTTTTAAAGCTTTTTTTTTAATGTGGGTGAGGTTTATTATTTGTCAATTCAGTAGTTTTTTTGTGCCACGATTCCTCGTGAATTTATAAGTAAAAAATTAGTTGACTTCGTCAAATAGACGTAGCCAACAGGACAGCAACACTTGCTATATTTCACACTTATTAAGTACAAGCACACGTCAGGTGGCGCCACTAATGCCAAAGTACTGTACCAAAATATTCAGCATGAAAGCGATGGATCATTGGATGATAGGCTCTGTGAGGGTTTACCAGATTTCGTGTAGGAGTTGTTGAAGGGCTGTGGGGGGACAGTGAGTGGAGTAGAGAGAAGTCAACGAAAATCGTGAGGTCTGTGGGAAGTCAGTGGGGGGCTTAGAAAAAAATGTTATTAGTCAAAATAAAGAAGATTATGACTGAATTGACCCTTATTGGAAAATGGCAAAATTTCAATTTCTTAAAATCAAAACTGGATGTGAGGAGCTATTTTCTATTTATAACGTCTGAGTTACTATCGTTTTAACTGCAAAAAAAATATTTTTATATACCATCGTATAAAAAATTTTTAGAAAAATATAAGACCATTATTTTCATATCATATAAAGCTATTAAAAGTAATGTTATTTTGACATGTAGGAACAACTACTTTATATTAACTTTATGATAAATAATCCAAAATAAAATAATAAATAACCTAAAAAATATAACAAAATGTTTTTACATTTTCCGTACAATTTTGACTACTCTGTGAAATTTTTTTGTTCAACTACAATATTTATCATTAATCATGCTAGTATTCATCTAAGCTTAAGGAAAAAGACATCGTCTTCGTCCAGTATCAATAATGGCCATAGTTTTTATTGAGAGTCAGAAAAAGGGCGTAGTTTTCGTCTGAACTCAAAAATAGGGCGTAGTCTCTGTCTGGGATCCTGAGAGGGAATAGCCTTCGTCTTAAGAAAAAGTCATAGTCTTCATGCAAGAAGTTCATATGTTCGTAACCAGTAAACCAACATTAAAAAAACACTGAAGTCGATAATAGAATGTACGTTGTTTAAAATACGTAATTTAAAAAGTCACCTTACTTCTTGAACACACCTTGTACATAAAGAAGACAGAGGAATATGCAAACATCACAAAAATATTTATCATTGAACCACTACATATTGTACTGCTGCTAGGTAGTAATTGCAAAATTGACAGGATTCTCAAGTGTTGGGAGATGACTGTTATAAATGGATCATGATTTAAGTAAAGATCGCAAAACTGAAGCTTAGAAATCGTGTAATATTTGTTGGTCTCTAGCCTGACGATATCCATTCGATCTCTTTCAAACAGAATTAGGTTTAACTAAAAATGCATGTATAAAGCAAAAAAGGCAGTTTTAAGAATGATATTGAATGAATTGTACAAAATTTCGTATGTCAATTTTTTTTTACTTTTAAGTGCATTCAGTATACAACCGAAATTTTCTTACTCAAGTAACTACTGCACTTTGGGAGCGGCGTTGGCTCAGTGGTAAGCGTGCTGATAGAACGCTGTTCTAGGGGTCGTGGGTTCGATTTCCGGTAAATGCAGATTTTTCAAAAACTGTTTTTATCGGAAAAAGTTCCTATGTAACCCCAGCTGTTTCAAGGCGGGTTTTTCGGTGCAATTTTTCTTTAGAGTAATTCAAGTATTTTTTCCTTGCCCCTCAGGTCTTCAGGCCTAGGTGAATGCGAAACAGTGTTAGGGCTATAGGTAGGGGTTAGCGGATCCGATGCCAGGCGTCGGCCAGAGATCGCCAGCCTTACCGGTGAGGAGAGGTCCCTGAAACATGGGGCTTCTCTGGGGATGATAATTAGCCTAAATCCGATACTTCGGCAAAGAGCGCTGGCTTAACTGGCAAGGAATGGACGTCCTAAAATATGGAGTCTTCTCCGGAGAAAGGCTATACACTGGCGAGTGGACCCAATGCTCCATTGGTGCACAGTGCCAGCGTAACTGGGAAGGTTTTTCACCGGAGATATTCGCACTGCACCCCACCCGTGGATTAGTTTTAACATCAGTAAAAGGGTTAGAAAATAGGTGCAGCAATACACCCCCACACATAGGTGGTGAGTGGGTGGCCCCAACGACTTGGCCTAAGAACTGTTGCGGAAAAAAAAAACTACTGCACTTTAATAATTTTTCATTGATATATTATAGTGTAGCTAGTTTTATGCCAAATTAATACGAGAACAGTTAAAATGGTTTTCTTAAGAATTTATAAACTCTAAATACATTGTAATCGGTCGCAAATCAAAAGAGAAAATTTATGTCTTGCAATAACGAAAAAGTACTACAGTATTTATTGCCTAAAATGTAACTGTTTTCAAAAAATAACTTATTAAAACACCAAACATTTATACAGTGTCTCTAAAACAATAAGATTAATAAAAATCTCCTTGTGGTTTTTGTAAACATTAAGTTTTAAAATTTAATTTTTATCTTTATCGGCAGGACATAAGCTACAAATTTACGAACGAAAAGTAAGATGGTTTTTTAAACTGAATTTTCTAAAAAATCGTTAGAAGATAACCATCCATCTTATGATTTTAACGAATTTTATGTCAGTGTATGGTATTTCTTAGACAAATTTTATACAATAGAGACTTTAGTACTTTTTTATGATAGCAGCTATTTCCAGATGTAACTTTTTTTTTCAATTTACTGTGTTGCCATAAATTAAGGGTTGTTAGGTTCTTGAAAGTAGCAGATAGGCATACCTCGTTAGTTCATGCAGAACAAACTACAAAATAATTTATAGAATATCCTCGAAGTAAAGTAATAAGAAAAGTAAAAAATTTGGGGTTTGTACTGTTTGCCATTAATGTAATCTCAAAATACCTACTGGAAATATTATGCTGAATTATCGTTTTCCTTAGTTAGAGTGGCCCTGCTTATTAATAAAAATTAAATTTTTTTTTGAACTTTCATAACATACCAAAATTTAATTAAAGATCAAAATCTATTGTATTTTACATAAAATATTGCTAGATTGTACTCAGAAAAATTCAAACAACACGTAAACATTTAATTTTGGCAATTTTGGTAGTTTATCTACATCCGTTGTACACCTAATGCTTTCTCAGCGAAGAGGGGATAGTCAGTCCAGTTCCCTCTAGTGATGAGGTTCTTTCGGACAATACATACTTAATGTAACATATGAATTAAGTGTACTATAAAGATACACAACGTATATCTGGTTTAATACTATAAATGATGTAGCAGTCAACGAGGTTTGGTTTTAGCTGGTGGTTATGCAGCCACATGACCTGGAACAGATGAATCGTCCTGGGGGGCTTGAGGAAGAATTTTTTCTTGATGACGATGCGGTCACTCAGGTTAACCTGTTTTATTCATCGAAATGATCTTGTAGTCCCGAAAATGCATGCCTAGTTCCTTGGTATTCATGATGTGTTATTCAGGATGACATGCATCGTGCAGCTATTTTAACCTGCTGCTGTTAAGCCTCATTTTCGGTCGTTGGTGATGATCTAGTTGTTCTTGTTAATAAAGTTTGTCTTGTTGGTAAAAGAGTGCATGTTGATAAATTATAAAATTAAAACGTATTTATGTCTTCCTAGTGACGATACCGTTTCTAAGGACTGTGTCTGCTTTTTGCAATTAATTTTATCTGACAGTGATGAGATTGATTTTTTTCATAGAGACAAAATTTGGCATCGTATATTAATTGTAACATAGGGTACATGAGTATAATGAGTATAATCTATAAGAAAGTTATTGTTATGGATGTATAGTAGAGTAAGTTTAGTAATACTGTGATACTCGTTGACGCTCTTCTAGTGTTGATTATTGACCTAGGGATCGTATACATCATGCTTAGCAAAGTATGAAATGCTATATTAAAGGTCGTCTCTACAAGACAAAAAGCATGAATATTATTCTCTTTCCACTTTTTTATTACTGTATATATTACTGTGTAAACTACTTCTGGGCAAAACAGAATTGTTTTTATCAATGCTGTAGCAATAACGTTGTAGTTAAAGATTATATCTAATAATATTTTTCTACAATGGATCTAATATCGCAGACAAAAGTCGAAAATGCTATGAATTGTTAATATTCAAAACATCATGTAAATTATATAGATATATATATTTTGTGTCATGCGCTACCCATATAAGCTGTACTTAGTCAATTGTTTTTGTTGACATTTTCTTTTTCTAAGAACTACTAAACTGTGTTAAGATATTCTTGCTGGACTTCCAACTTTTGGTGTGTATTGGTGAGTGGTGCTTCTATCTTTTGGACTAAATTCAGGTACTTAAACTGCATAAAGTCGATTCCTAACCTCAATCTACCTTTTGTGCTGGTTCCTGCCACATGATTCTCGACGATTGTGGCTACAGTAAAAAATCGGCGACCACTGGTTCCCACTGTCAGAACTGCAGCAAGGCTTATCACGTTTCTTGCGCAGCTCGTTCTGACGCATCATCTACAGTCTAACATTAGTCAAAGAGACAGCGTCCTAATCTTTAGAGTTTCTTAGCCAGTGTCGACAATTTATCTGCTTCTGTTAACATGCCGTATCAAACGGATACTATAGACGGCACTACGTTTAATGATGTGAAGAGCTTAATGAACTATTTACTTCTTAAAATTACTCAGCTGGAAAACAAGGTTGATGCTAGGAACACCTCTATCAAGACTGAAGATGATAAACTGAATGAAAGCATAAGAACTTTAGAGACTGTACGAGTCTCTGCACTGGATGTACATAGAAAGCTAGAGGCCTTGTAGCAATCTTCTCCTGCTGCTTAGAGTTTCAAAGATGTTCAAGATAGATTAGACACACTTAAGGAGGCTTGGGCGTTTGGTGTCGTATCTATTGAGGGGCCCCTGTGGGGTACTTGTCATACAAACGATTCTTTGTAATATTTTTTTTATAATCATTTTGATTATACACATGTGTGAACAAAATAGCAATAATACGCGGAAAAGTCATTGGGAAAATCGATATTAAAAAATTCATTAGTTTTCCCGAGGTACCTTGTGTAAAGATGACGGCCCTGCCACGATAAAGCTGACAACACTGTACTCTCTTGCTCTCATCTGCTATTATATATATACCTATACTTGTGTTAGATGTTTTCCTCGCTGTTTTCTCAAAATTTAACGTGTTGATCCTATTCTTATTTTTAAATAATAGATTCCTTATACTTTCAAGTACATGTACCAATTTAAGGTGTGGGCCCACAGCTTTTTATTGCGGTACGGTAGTCTATTGAATTTTGGGTTCCGTAAGGTTGCGTGTTAAAATGACGAATTTTCACGAGCGATTTTCTCGAAAATAAATGTGTTGACCTACCTATTTTGTTTTCCTAAAAAAATCTAGCAAACTTTATCTATACAATCTCTGAATTTCAGACCTAGCCAGCATTTAATTCAAAATCGCCCAAGCCTCCTTAAGAGCCAATCTTCTCTTTCTAATGAGGCAACTATGTACAGCTTAGCAACAGAGATGGAAGACAGACTTAACAGGTCTTTAAATGCCATTCAGTATAATGTCCTTGAACCTTCAACTAATTCTTGTCAAGGCTTAGAGAGTGAGATGGCTGCTAAGAACTTATTATTGAATATTGAAATTACCAATATTAACCAGATGGTTCATCTGCAAAAATTTCTCTCTGCGGCAAAATCAAGTCCTCTTTTAGTCTCTCTGTCTAACAGGGGAAATGTGATGTATTTAATCTCTCAACGCTTTAAGTGACCTCGAGGTGTCAATGTTGCATCTGATAAAAACAGGGTACAACGATTTTATTTTTCACAACTAGTGGATAGGGTGAAGAGGTATAACTCAACCAATCCGGTTATTAAGAAAATAATAAAATACATTAGAGGTACTAAGACTATTATTAATGATCACTAGTCCTTTCATGCAGACACAAACTCTCAATAATTGTAACAGTGACAATATATTCGAATACTATCAAAATGTCAGATCTCCATACAATAAACTATCTCCAGTAAAATCAGCTTTACCTTCACTTACTACAACTCCAGGCATAATAATCTTTACTGAAACTTGGCTAAAACCACATATTTTTGGCTCCAAGCTGCCTCTGCCTAACTACAACATCTACAGACGGGGCAGGGATGCAGTTTAGGAAATTCATAAACGGAATGGCGGTGTCTTAGTGGCAATATACAAAAACATACCACCTAATCGAATTCTGTTAGAAATGAACATTGAGTGCATGGTTGTACGTATACGGGATGCTGCGTTAGAACTTATTTTCATAGTGGTCTACATTGCTATGAACTCTACTCTAGGAACCTACCCTAAACTTCATGACCATTTTGAGTCACTCATGAACTTTTATCCCTCCTAAAAATTGTTAATACATGGTGACCTTAATCTGGTCGAATAATTATCCGCTTTCTTTGCATCTTACAGATAACGCTTCACTCGAACGACTTCAAGCCGCTTCTTATGTTCACAACATTTTTTACACTCTGGACCTTCACCAAATTTTTAATCCTGTTTCTGGTTATGATTACGCAATAGCTAGTTTCGTCCTATTCTACCACACTTCTGCCTTACTATTTTTCGTTGCCGATGCTGAGCTTACAGTGTTTATTTAATTATTTATTAGCTTACATCTAGTCACTAGTCAAGTAGCTTGCACATTTAATAAAAACTACACTATTTATTTATATTTATATCTTACATTTTAATTTATCTATAATTAATTTGAGCCGACACCCTTCTAAACATTCTTGTCCTTGCTGCACTCGGCGACACACTCTTGTTATTCAATTTGTATTCGGGCATGCGGACCGTTAATTCTATAAAACAATTAATTAATATAACATAAAAAATGCAGAAATTGCACACAAGCGAGGGCCAGTTATTATCAACTGATCAATCCAGAAGTTCTTAGCTCCGGACAGGCTAAAGGCCTGCATTTTTAACCAATAAACCCTAAAAGCTTTCATTACAGACCGGCTGAAAGTCTGTACTTTTTTACCGTTAAATTCCGATCTCTTAAATCTCAAACAGACCGGAGGGCTGTAAGTTTTAACCAATAAATCCTGAACTCCTAAGCTCCAGACTGGCTAAGGGCCTATATTTTTTCCCCAATAAATCCCAAGCTCCTTAACTCCGAATACCTGTACAGTTTAACTAAAAAATTTTGAACTCCTAAGCCTTAAAGTGTCTGAAGGCCTGAACTCATTGAAATATAAACCCTAAATAGATTAACATCTGTTGTATCAACATTTGTCTAGTACATACGTAGGGTTTATGTCAAAGTTTGTTGTAAAAAAAAATTCAAGGTCAAAAAGTAAGAACACGTCTGTTTTGATCTCAAGCATAAGCTTGGAGAAAAGTAAAGCTACCACGGAAAACGAATAAACGACTTGATAGTGTAACATCGGTGTATCCACACTAATTTTTTTTCCCCTTTCTTCAAAACTTTTCGTGCCGATTTTATAACACTAAACGCAGGGGCCAATGTGCATCTGCAAAGAGGTGAATCACCTACAAGATTGCTCGTAGCTAAGGTACTACGACCATGCATGACTCACATACATGCACGCTGGCCCATGCTGACCGGAAAAGAAATCAAATGAAATACTTTTCAAAGCGTAAAATAATAAAATGACTTTAAAGAACTAACAGATGCAAAAGGTTAACGGAAAACAGCTGCGCTGAGGTTTAATATTAGATATTAGTATATATAGATCGAGTTTAATGTTAAAAACTAGAATAACTTAGAGTTAAGACCCATAGACTAAGCAGAAATATTAGCAAATGCTAGAATTATTACATATGGCTAATACAACCTGTACACGCCACACCATTATACCTGTACACCATTAGCCGCCAACAATATTACATAAACCTACCAAAGCAATCTTATTGACTTTCAAAGAATTATCCGATTTTTACCATTCATGTTCGCAGGCTCATGGTTTACTGTACAACCCTTTTGTATCGCGTTAACAATTTCATAAACATACTGCAATAGCCCAAATTGTAATATTATTAAAAACTGTCACTGTTTTAAATGTAAAGGAAAACGGGAAAGTAAAGGCAATTCCCCCTTTTCCTGACGCAGAGATGTCGAGAGAGAGTCTGCACTCTTGCCCCAGCACGGGTAACAGAAATTTCGATTCCCCAGGGCACCCCGAGCCGACTTCCTCTCCTACGACAAGCAGAGAAAATCATAGTTGACTAAATACTACTAACATTTCGAAATACATTTACAACTAACAATGAATGGAAACTATCGGTAAATCTAAGTAAGTTAACAATATAATAGTTCGCGACGAGCTCTCCAGAACTATTTCTATAGATGTACGTGTTTTAACCAAATAAACTGCTGTTGTTAATTAATTATTCATGATTATTTATTAGTCCGATCAATGCTCACGTGTACAGCGGAGCTAAATCTAGCAATTATTATAGTTATTAATATCTAAAATTAACTACTACTAAGACTATTATTAATACCACGAAGTACTGAGCATTTATTCAATCAAACCTGAATATTAAGCGATTTTCACCGCTCTTTTTGCATTGGGATCGATTGAATGGTTGAACAGTGGTTACTATTTGTTAATAATGATAATACCACATCTTACTGTTAATATTAGGTTATGATAAAATCTTGTAACTCTTGATGTAAAAGAGAAAGGAAGAATATGAGTAAACGAATCACCTTTCCTTCTCTTGACGCATAGAGGAGAACAAGCCGGATGTGGGATGTGCCAATTTCTGAGTGGCTAAACTAGAGCAGTTCTAGCCAATTAGATTTTCGGATATTGTCTTTTCTTCAAAATTTTCCCCCGGCAAGTTTTCCTGCCTTTTTCGAGCCAGCGCGTCACCGAGGTCCACTTCTCGCAATAAAAAGGCCCGTAAGCCCAGAGGAAAATGAGTTCGGAGTTTGACTCGACTCGACTCGGCTCGGCTCGACGATAGCCCTTCAAAGTGGACTGAGTAGTAAGAGTCCACCTCTGCTACAACCCAGTCTACTGCGAAGCGAGGTACAGTCGCAGTTCAGTTCGGCACGCGACATTCGACGATACCCTTCAAAGTAGACTAAGTAGTGAGAGTCCGCCTCTGCTACAACCTAGTCTACTACAAAGCGAGGACACAGTCGAATTTTATTGTCACCCTTGAACGATCAACTGGTAACCAGAGTCCACCTCTACTGCCACTTGATCTTCTTCGAGCGCGGTTTCTGTCTACGCTGTTTCAACGCTTGTACCAATTTTTACCTTTTGAATAAAAGTAAGTGGCAAGTTACTAAATTTCTAAAGTTTCTTTCTTCCTATCAAGTGTTTTTTTTTTGCGCGAACGCCATTACTCGTCTAGTATTGGTACCCGTAGATCACCGGGAAATATAAAGTGTTTTTCGCGAACGCCATTACTCGCCATAGTATTGGTACCCGTCAGTCACCGGGAATATTAAAATAGCAACGCGTATACCATTGCTCTTCGCGGTAGTAATATCATCAGAATAACAAGGACCGATCAGATTAAAGCAAATACTCACCACGATAGTAGGGTGTCAAAGTCAGATCGCGAGTTAACACGCCTTTTCCACGTACGATACCTTTACTTGTGACAGTGCTAACAGTTTTTAGATCGCGAACGATGGTAAAAGCGAGCCGTGAGCAAGTGCATCGGAATATTGCACAGCAGTCGGTCTTAGTCGCGTGAAAGCAGTCGTAGCCCCTTTCAAGTATCGCGTCGTTAAGTTGAACTACCCCTTTAACCCCGCGTCCCACCTACGCGCCCAGTGTGAGTCTCGAGCTATTAAGCGAAAGCTTAGGCTCGAATAGTACGTTGCGCCGACGTAACAATAGCTTAAAAAAATAAATAACAGGCCTTTAGCCTGTCTGAGGGTTAGAAGCTTAGGTTTATCGGGTGAAAAATACAAACCTCTAGCCTATCTGGGATTCAGAAACTTAGAAAGTATCGGTTAAACATTACAGGTCTCTATCCAGTTCAGGATATAGGAGTTTGGGGTTAATGAGGTGAAACATACAGTCCCCTGGCTTGTCTGGTGTTTATAAGCTTCAACTTAATCAGATAAAGCATATAGGATTTCAGAATGTCCAGAATTTAGGAGTTCAGAATTTATCGGTACAAAGTTACAGATTTTCGACTTATCTGGGGTTAAGGAGTTCCGGATTTATTCGTTCAAAAATACAGCCCTTCAGCCTGTCTAGGGTTTGGAAATTTAGGCTTTATTGGTTAGAATGTATAGGTCTTTAGCTTATCTGAGATTCAAGAGATTGAAAATTATCAATTAAAAAATACGGGCCCTTGACCTGTGTAGGATTTAAGAGTTCAGAATATACTAGTAAAGAATTACAAGCCCTTCACATGTTTTGGATTTAAGAGCTTGAGATTGATCAGTTGAAAATAACAGGTCTTTAGCTTGTTTGAGATTTGGGAGTTTCGGATGTATTTACAAAAAAATACAGACCTCTGGCCTATTTATGATTAATGTTATTTATTAGTGAAAAACTACAGGCTTTTAGCCTGAGGATTAGAAGTTTATAATTTATCGGTTAAAAATTACAGGCCCTTAGACTGTCTGGGACATAAAAATTTAGAACTTATAAGTTAAAAATACTGGCTTTTAGCCTATCTGGGACTTAGGAGTTGAGAATTCATCAGTAAAAAATCATAGGTTTTAAGTCCGTGTGTGATTTTTGCATTTTTTGGGTTGTATGGTTACAAAGAACAGAAGGTTTAGAAATTTTAGTTATTGATAACATTTTCTAAATAAACTCTATAGCCAAGTGAGATAGAAAAAACTAAAATTTACTGGATTTTATATTGGAGTTAACCATTCGTAAGAACTGTAGTGAGAACTCTTCCAGGTAAATTTTTAACTCTCTAGGTGCTGATACAAACCTAAGAAACTTTTTTTTTCAAAAAAGTCAATTCTGCTCGATTTACCATTTCAAAAATTTTTTAAAAATTTAAAAACGTGAAGATTCTACAACAGAAATACACTTAGTTTTTTCAAATTTTCTTGATTAAAACAGAGCTCAGAAAATTTTTTTCAATTTATCAATGGTTTTTTAGGTTATGTTGGTAATTTTTGGCTATTTTCCAAATAACACTTTTTAATAAATTTTTTCGAGCTTTTTTTTCATTTTTTTTAGTACATATTCTAAGAACCAATGGTGATATACATATTTATAAGCATTTTAATTGATATTTTTCAAATATTGTTGAATCCCACTGCCATAACTACTTATTTTCCGTCAAATAATGCTCTCAAATCAAAGTAAAAATTCATTTCTATGTAAATTCATTTATAAATTAGTAAATATGTGTCATTATTTTTTATAGAAATCAATTATCACAAAAACACCATCAACATCTTGAAGTTTTTACTATAGTATAACGACGTTGTTGTCTTAAAATTATTAGCTCATTAACAAAACTTAGAATAACATTAATTATTAAGACTGATTTATAATATTTTCAGTCCTTGACACTATTTTCATCTATTACTAGAATAATATATGACTGCAGCAATATGAGAATAAGATCCTGCAGTTCGTAATACATTGGCACAGGTATATGAGTAGTAAGGGTACTATTTTTCCAGACACTCTCATAGATATATGTCATACGGCTGGCGGCGAGAGCGGGGGCGTGGCCGGGGTCCTATTTTGGCAGGCCACGTGATCCTGCGTGGGTAGCCAGTATGCGCGGAAGAGGGCGCGCGGTGGCCCCGCATAATTTAAATATTATTACCGACGCTGCTTGG
>NW_019384279.1:162766-191692 GCF_000648655.2 Copidosoma floridanum | reverse complement strand
ATTTTTTCGTAAATATGAAAAGTGTTCCTTTATCAGCTTTTCCAAATTTGATACAGTGGTTTTATTCGTTTCAGTCATACTTTCTAATAAAACAATTAACTCGTTCACTATAAATTCCTTACACTTAGTAACTAACGTTGCTACACTTTCGATTTGGCGAAGTCTTTCATCCACACATATGACAGATTGAGCGAGTCCTAAAAATGTACAGTGCTGCATAACAATAGTTGAATCGTACGTTTTTTTTTTCCTATCAGCATCTTCTCCGTCACTGAATTCATTTTTATCAAAAATAACTGATTTCTTTCCGTAAGATGATGTGAATACCAACTCGATATTCCCTACTTGTATGCGATCCATCTGACGGGTATTTTTATCACTAAAGTAATCATTTATAAAAGCAAAATGATCTTTAAGTTCGCTCCATACATATGCATTTATAATTACACCTCCTGTAAACTGACATTTTGAAAACTGCAACAAAGGCTCGAAACACTGACGATGTATATTATAGTGAAGCACAACGACGATTTTTTTCGTAGCCGTCTTGTTGAGTGGATACGAATGCAGTAATACCTTTGCAGTTGATATGATAGCACTTTCACTGTCTCTTGTATTTTCATCAAAATTTATGAAATCGGATCCTGGCCTGTCACTATCACGCGTTAAAAAATATTTTTGTTTCTGTTTGAATAGATCCATTTTACAGATCGATGTAACGTAGTAAAATTTGAATCACTCGTGTTGTTTTACTTCACTTAAAAATTTAAAGAAATACACGTTTGCGAACAGGGTGAACGTTACCTATGCAACCGTCGTTATCGATACCGTGAAGATGACTGACAGTCTAATAGAAAGGTGATACTTTAATGCTAAAATTTTTCATTTCTGCTGCAGTCTTCCTCTCAAATTTTTTGTCGATACATGATTCATAAGGATGTCTTATAGATAGTACACCATTTATGTTCATCACGTACACTGCTACGGAAAAACCTGCTAAAACATGCTTGAACGCGAGCTCAAACCTATATTTTGTCTTTCTTTTAGTCATCTGAGAAGTATTCGCGAACAAATGTAGGGTTTTTCCTCACTCTTTTTCAAAATATGAAAGAGAGGAAGTGACGACGGTGGAAAATAAGCAATTGTCCCTCAGTTGCAACATATTTATTGTCCCTCAGCTACAATAATTTTAATCTTTTTCAAAACATAAAGATCTATAAGAAACAGCGGTAAAAGTGCGTGATTGTCCCCCCGGTAGTAATATTTGACGTCATACCTGTAGAGTTTCCCAGGCTATGACTTGAGCGATAGGCCTATCTGACTGTGTATACCTTTTACTTTTATCATAATCTCGCTAAAATTTCGACCAAAGGGGGGAAAGTATAGAAGTAGCTAAGGAAGAGAAGAAAACGTAAAAGAAAATCAGTCCTTATCCGACACTCTTAGCCGAATCACATCTTGCTAATACGTTACAATAACTTTCCGAATTACAATTCGTTCGAGGTCTTCCTCAATTCACTTGAAAGTTAAATACAGTGTATTTCTTGCATTTATTTAAACTTGTTTAAATTTTTGTAACAGTGTGTTTTTACTGTGGTGTTGCTTTAGATTTTTTGGTTAGCTACAGAAATTTTTCTTAGTTTTTTTTTTGCGTTAGTAAAAAAGTAAAAAAAAAAAATGGAAGCATCTATGATCTGTGCTTTATTCGAGGTTGTCTGTTCGTGTGTGCGATACGCGACCATCGTGTCGGAAGATGCGCATAAGGTGTACACCGACAAGTGGTTTAGTAACGTGCTACCTACATACTCCGTTAACGAATTAACAGGAGTATCACAGGAGCTTTTTACCATTAACCTGGCGGGGGTGCCCGCGGTTGCGTTGTACCCTCTGTATCTAACTTGTAGTCCCATAGCCATCCAAGCGGTGGTAGAGTGTCTACCGTCTAACGCTAGAAACATCGGGATGTTGAAGGAAATGTATAAGACGTACGATAAACTTGGTAAGTAATGTATTGTATTGTATTTTTTCAAAGTTTTTATACTTACAAATTTTGCATGATCAGTAAAATTAAACGAAATCCTGTTTTAGTTCCCAACATATGTTTTGAAGATTCCGAAAATCTTTCAAACGTTGATGGTGCACTTAAGAGAAAGCAGGAGGACCCCTTGGATGATGGTATGCCCGGACCGTCAGGGGCGGGCCTCTCTTACAAGAAGATAAAAAGATCTTCAGGTAAATTAAAATCTTTACGTACACGTCTTTTTTCTATCATCCATTTTAACTTTCAAAATTATATTCATTTCAAAATATTACGTAGAGAGCGAAACTGACCGCCAGCAGGAGGAGGTATCTGAACCGATGCCCGGTCCGTCGGGGTTAACTATGATGCGTTACACCCCTGCAGGTAACTAATAAATTTAATATTCGAGTTTCTCAAACACAATGTATAACATTTTAATTAGAATTGTAACATATTTTTATTTTATAGATAGAGTTGATGGGATTGATAGTGCTTATATCGAACAACAGCAGGAGCAACCCCCTTATCATCAACATGGAAGAGGTGTTGCAAGCGTCGCCGTGCAAACAGAGGATGAAACGGACACGTCAATAGGTACAAAATATATTACTTTGGAAAGCGATAAAAAAAAATTTGTAAAATCTTTTAAAACCACTTGTCGTGAAATAAAATTTAAAATTACCAACCCTTCCGATGCAGCGAATACTTTAGATTGGATCAAGAACGCTTTTCAAGAACTTATAACTGTTATTAAAAAAAATTACTCTAGTAATTATCTTGTAGGGATAGATTTGCACTCAGACGCGTTGACTGAGGGATCGGCGGGTATCTATTACAAACTTATTGATCAAATAAATTTTCAAGACATNTTTCATACAATTGATATAGATATAAGAGATCAATTTGGTAAACCAATATCATTTGAGTTTGGGACACTGACCGTGGTGTTACATTTTAGGAAAGTTTTCTTTTAAGCGAATCGTTACAAAATGATTTTTTACAAGGGGTATCACACACAGCACGGGGGCGGAAGAGGAGTCAAGCATGTGTTTGCGGGGTCATATAGACAGAGAGGACATGGATTAGGCTCTTTTTTCACTGGACTATTTCGGAGTGCTATGCCCTACATAGTCAGAGGTGCTCGTGCCGTTGGAAAAGAAGCTTTACGAGCGGGAGTGAATATAATTGACGATATAGGGGAAAGCAATATTCCATTTAAACACGCACTCAAGAATCGGATAAACGAATCTGGTAAAAATTTAAAACGTAAAGCTACAGAAAAAATTGTGAAGCTGATGGAAGGATCGGGATATAATGCTTTACCATATAAGAAAAGAACACAGTCTCGGCATAGAAGCGGTGGTGTAAACAACTCGTTAAACGCTGCAGAAAAAAAGAAAAATAGTCGTTCGAGAAAAGTCAAGCGAAAAATAGGTACGCGTAAGAAAAATAAAAAAAATAGTAAGAAAAAAAAATCAAACAGAAAGGTAAAAAAAAGAGTTGTTCGCAAAACTAAGAGAAAGGCAGTAAAGAATAAAAAATCAAAACCAGTAAATATTTTTGGATAATCATGTCTTTCCTGCATAGTCACACAGACCCTTGCTTGAAGAGCGAATTGGATTTATTTTCCGTTCCTCTCACGCAGACGGCATTAGAAGCTAACCGATGGGCGCATTACAAACCTGTTTCGTCGTTAAGCGACGAGAGTCCAATAGAGTTCGTTATCAGTTCTCAAAACGAGGATTACATCGCTTGGCCCATACGATGCTCAGAGTAAATGTCAAATTGACATCTTACGACAAGGATGGGGATGCGCTTGTAGCTCCAGTAAACAATTTTTTACACTCAATATTCAACCAAGTTGACGTATATTTTAATCAAAAACTCGTGACTCCCTCAAATAATACTTACCCTTACAGAGCATACATTGAAACGCTTTTCAATTACGGCCCTGCAGCAAAATCATCGCATTTGTCAACAAATCTTTGGGAAACAGATGTCGCTGGTGAAATGGATGAATTACCCGGCTCGAACAAAAATTCAGCTCTTACTAAACGTCAAGAATATTTAAAAGACGGAAAGACCATAGACTTAATGGGTCATTTACACTGCGACGTATTCAATCAGGATAAATTATTATTAAATGGCGTCGAAGTTCGTTTACGTCTAATACGCTCAAAAGATGATTTTTGTCCCATGGATGCTTCAACGAAAAATTATTCTATCAGCATTACCGAGGCTACGCTTCTCGTTCAGCGAGTGAAAGTTAGCCCTACAGTTTTGATCGCGCACGCAAAAACTTTGGCTAACACTACGGCAAAGTATCCAATTACGCGCGTCGAAGTCAAATCTTTTACCTTACATAGCGGTACAAGCGGTGACTGTTTGGATAACGTTATCCTTGGACAACTTCCGAAAAGAATCATTTTAGGTTTTGTTGACAACAAAGCCTTCAACGGGGATCAAAAGATGAATCCATTCAACTTTCAAAATTATGCTATAAATTTTATGTCGTTATACGTTGATGGTGTACAAGTCCTTAGTAAACCACTGCAACCGACTTTTACAGGTAACACACCTATGTACGTGGAAGCATACCTTACTTTATTTTCGGGCACCGGGATCTACTACATGAACGAGGGAAACAGTATTCACAGAAAAAACTATCCCAATGGGTATTGCCTGTTTGAATTCGATCTTACACCTGATCTCTCATCACATTTTGCAGGTCACTGGAATTTAGTAAAAAATGGTACAGTACGAATAGAGGTGCGTTTCGAGACAGCTCTCACGAAAACTATAAATTGCATTTTGTATGCTGAATTTGACAACATATTGGAAATAGATTCAAATCGTCAAGTAGTTCTAAATTTCAACTCATAAGAATTCATACATCTGTTATTATGGACTCGTTGCAACTGCGTAGAGCTCTTTGCAATATACCTGCAGCGACGGTCGGCGTATTCCCAGCTGACCAGTTACCTTTTGTTTGGACGAGACCATGCGCAGTCATAGTTAATACCGACGAAAGTTTCAAACCTGGCTCGCATTGGGTAGCTATATATGTTGATATTAAAGGTGATGGAGTGTACTTTGACAGCTATGGTCTTCCACCCACGATCTCTCATCATATTGATAGACTCAAAAGAAACTGCATTACTTACCATTGGAATGTACAACAGCTTCAAAATATTAATTCCACCGTTTGCGGAAATTACTGTATCGATTTTTTATTTTTCATGTGTAACAACTATTCTTTAGGCATGTTTTGTTTATTTTTTTCAACAAATACTCTTATAAATGATAAAATAGCTGTAAATTTTTTTAATCGTATAACTAGACGTAGAAATTATAGAAATAATCGTATTGTAAGAAATACATGTACTTAAACTAGTAAATCAAAGTGCAACCATAGAAAAGTGCATTATTAAAATTTCTATGTAAGCTTAATTCGATAATGTGAGTTTTTATAAAAAATATATGTGTATAATACATTTTAAGATGGTTTTTATTTTAAGAACCCGCCTAACCACCCACTCCTAATAATTGTTTTACGATGTACTATGTCNACGGTTTCATGTCAATGAAACCATTAACCAACTGAGCTATTCAGGACTTGCATCTTCCAAAATCAGAACAAGGTAGTACAACTACTTTGTAAGTAATAAAAGTATACGAGTCGTTCATTTGCGTAGTTAGATACCAATGCAGGTAATATTTTTCCGGTGCATGCTCCTTCCATCTACCCAAGGGAGTAGTTGAAAGAAGAAGCGTAGCGTCTGATGTGTACGTAGAGACAAATCAGCTGACACTCACACATCGAACCAACCCATGCGTAATATGCATATATATATACGAATATACATATATACGTTTAAGTATTACCTACAAAATCGTACTGTTGCACCCACCACCACAAAGTAGGTATGCTTTTCGGTAAAGTATTTAACGTACTAGCTATTCAAAATATAATTAGTATAAAAACTATTGTCATAATGGATACCCGTTGGCAACATCCGTGGACAAGCCTGATTTGCGGTCCAACTGGTTGTGGAAAAACAGTTTTTGTTAAAAGATTTCTAAATAATATAGAACAAATGGCAAGCGTTACATTTGACCGTATTTTATTTTATTATGCAGAGTGTCAGGATGGCAATAAAAGTAAGAATTTTTTGAAAAACGGACGACAAATTGAATTTCACGAGGGGTTGCCAAAACCTTCTGATTATTCAAACGATCCTCATCTTAAAAAACTTTTTATCATCGACGATCTGATGCGCGAATCGTCGAATCCTGTTGTGGTAGATCTTTTTACAAAAGGGGGTCACCATAAAAATATTAGTGTAATGTTTATAACGCAAAATATTTTTCACAAGTCAACTCATTTGCGAGACATAAGTCTGAACGCATCGTATATTGTCGTATTTAAAAATCCTCGCGATCACGCGCAGATACAACATTTAGCGAGACAGATATATCCTGAAGATCCGAAATTTGTGCAAGAGGCCTATAAAGATGCAACGGGTAAAGGTCATGGTTACCTTATGATTGATTGCAAACAGGACACTTTGGATGAGTTAAGATTTCGTGCGTGTATATTCCCCGACGACGAGTATCAATATATTTACCTGCCAAAATATGCAACGAGTGCTTTCGCGCATTTGGGTTAAATTAACAGATAAAATAGTTTGTAGTAACGCATAGCTCTCAGTTTTCTTTTGACAATGAAGCCATCAACACCGAAAAACGGACGTTTCAAACAACCCCCTCGTCGTGTAGACGAGGCTCGTGAAGCTCCTTTTGAAAGAAAGTACATTGCAATATTAGAAGCTCTCGCTCATCTCAATAGAGAACAAAGAGTTGCATTATTAAAAAAAGGAGACAAAAAATTAATCGACTGCTTGTGCGAGTGTGTTTTAAACATTCTCAAAGGTGTTGTTTCTCTGAAAAACAGTCAAAAAAAAATTTTTTTAAAGTTCAAAAGTGTTTTAAGACATTTGATTGCGAAAATTCAAGTTAAAAATTCGTGGAAAAAAAGAGGAAAATTATAGTTGAAAAAGGTAACGGTTTTTTACCGTTAATATTACAACCTATTCTAAGTGAAATATTATCAAAAATATTGTAAAAATAAACAAAATGGAAAAAGGGAAAAAAATGATTTTACTGTCTAAAGACCAACTCAAAAGAATAAAAAGAGAAAGCACTACCGTAGGAGGAAACGCCGGTCCTTCTACTCCTACAGCCGCAAATAATTTTTTCACACATTCTATTTTACAAACCACACAGACAGCCGGAGATAACTTGAGTCGATTAGACGACTCGATGAAAAAAATTCTAGATTCAAATTCGTATAGCAATGAATACGATAAATTGAAGGAATACTTGAGAGTTTTACACAGGTATTTATACTTTATCGATGAAAAGCGTGAGCCAATGCAGATTGCTGAAAACGAAGTTAAAAATATCACTACTACTACAGATGATTATGGAATGAGCGAAGAAACGATTGTCAGTACTGTACCTAAAGTGTACCAACAAAAATCTATGCTGCTTTTAAAACATTTAAAAGGATACAAAAACAATATTAAGTGGGATAGTACAGGTACAGTAATTTATAAAGGTAAAAAAATTGATGGGTCAAATATTATCGATTTAATTAATGATGCTGCAAGGCGAAGGAAAAATGTTAAATCGGTGGGGAGAAAAATTTTTGCTAAAGTACTTCGGGAGATAAACACTCCTCAAGAACTCGTGGGAAATACAGACCTCTTGAAAATCGTAGATCGCGACAGTTCAAGCTTGCTGTTGGATGGGACCAGTAATATAAAGTCGCTCGGAGAAGACGAAGAAACGTTTGAACACGAGACTTTTTCATCACCTTTGGAAAAAACTGTACACGATAACAAATCTAATGATGATAAGCATGTAGTACATTCATCTACACCAAAATCAAGCGGTGTTAAAAGCTGGTTACGATATTAATAAATAATGAATGTGCTAGAGAAACAATATTTTACCCCTAACCATGAAGCAGCATTTTCTGGGGTCCGCAATTTAATAAGAGTAAATAAAAACAAAATCTCCCCCGAGAAAATCAAAGAGTGGCTGCAAAAACATGATGCTTATACTTTACATAAATCTATTCGGCGAAAGTTTCCACGGTTGTTTTACGATGTTAATGCTAGAGATGAATTGTGGGAAGCAGATCTCATTCAACTGACGTCATTAAAAAACTACAACGACGGAGTGTCTTTTATTTTAATTGTAATTGATGTATTAAGCAAATTTGTATGGGTGCAACCTTTAAAAGATAAAAGTTGCCGTAATGTAACAGCAGGTTTTAAAAAAATTCTTGAAAATAGTCAATCTCGCTCGCCCTTTATGTTACAAACGGATCGAGGGACTGAATTTTTAGGCAGTGAATTTCAACGCTTTTTGAAAGACAATGCTATAAAATTTCGAGTTGCCAAAAACCCTGATGTTAAAGCGGCCGTAGTAGAGCGCGTCATTCGAACGTTTAAAGAGCGTATGTACAGATATTTTACATACAAAAATACATACCGTTACGTAGACGTTTTACAAGATTTAATTAGTGGTTACAATAATACCCCCCACTCTACAACAAAGTTAGCGCCAAGCAGTGTAACAATATATAACGCACATATAGCACGACAAAATTTAGTCAATTCGAGACAACCTCGAACAAAACAACGGCACAGTCAAAGTAAATATAATTATAAAGTAGGTGATTATGTACGCATAAGCCGTGATAAAAATGTGTTTGAAAAAGGTGCAGTAAAAACATGGAGTGAAGAGATATTTAAAATTACTCGAATTTTGAAAAGACAAAATTTACATGTATATGAGCTCAGTGATTTAGATGATGAAAAAATTGAAGGATTTTTTTACTCTCAAGAACTTAACCCTGTTCGCAAAGAGCGTGTCTCGGAGCAAGACCATAAAATTGACAAGATCTTGAAAACAAGAGGAAAAGGGAAAAACAAACAACACTTTGTTAGTTGGGCAGGATACCCTGAAAAATTTAACTCGTGGATAAATTCAAGCGATTTAAAAAACAATGCATCATAACGAGTTTACTGTAACTCTACCTAGCAATAGTAGTATGATATATTTTCCGAACAATACTACAACAAATTTTTCCACTCAGTTACCGAAAGAGATCGAGCTTAGTGGTAAATGGGAGGTAGGAATTTCCGAGATTCACGTACCGTACACTATTTTGCATGTACGACGAGAAGAGGCAGTAATAAGCGATCCTGGTGAAGAAAAAAAGTGTTTTATTCAGCACAGCACCTACGACTCTGTACATAGTTTATGCGAGGAAATAAATAGAAAATGGTTGGAATACTATCATAAAGATAAGAAATGTCAGCAGCTAATTTATGATCATCGAGGCGGATTTGTATTTATTGGATTTCCAATAATAGGACCAGGACGTACAAGAACATGCGGAAAAACTCCGGCTGTATCAACTGTAGTAAAACGCGTTATTGGGTTTGAGGAAGGACTAACCGAGATTGAGCGTGACCGTGCCGAAATAAGAGGGGATTACAGGCTATTGTTTCACGGTAAACAACCAGCAAGCTTATCAAGAGCGGTACCCGATCAACTTTTTATCTATTCTAATATATGTGAATCAAGTATAGTTGGTGATACATTTGCACCCCTGCTGAAAATAGTAAATTTAGCCGCTCAAGAAATTAATTTCGGAAGCACAATTGTCAAGAGATATACTCCACCAGCCTACGTACCCCTCCTCAATAATAGATTTCATACAATTGATATAGATATAAGAGATCAATTTGGTAAACCAATATCATTTGAGTTTGGGACACTGACCGTGGTGTTACATTTTAGGAAAGTTTTCTTTTAAGCGAATCGTTACAAAATGGTTTTTTACGAGGGGTATCACACACAGCACGGGGGCGGAAGAGGAGTCAAGCATGTGTTTGCGGGGTCATATAGACAGAGAGGACATGGATTAGGCTCTTTTTTCACTGGACTATTTCGGAGTGCTATGCCCTACATAGTCAGAGGTGCTCGTGCCGTTGGAAAAGAAGCTTTACGAGCGGGAGTGAATATAATTGACGATATAGGGGAAAGCAATATTCCATTTAAACACGCATTCAAGAATCGGATAAACGAATCTGGTAAAAATTTAAAACGTAAAGCTACAGAAAAAATTGTGAAGCTGATGGAAGGATCGGGATATAATGCTTTACCATATAAGAAAAGAGCACAGTCTCGGCGTAGAAGCGGTGGTGTAAACAACTCGTTAAACGCTGCAGAAAAAAAGAAAAAAAGTCGTTCGAGAAAAGTCAAGCGAAAAATAGGTACGCGTAAGAAAAATAAAAAAAATAGTAAGAAAAAAAAATCAAACAGAAAGGTAAAAAAAAGAGTTGTTCGCAAAACTAAGAGAAAGGCAGTAAAAAATAAAAAATCAAAACCAGTGGATATTTTTGGATAATCATGTCTTTCCTGCATAGTCACACAGACCCTTGCTTGAAGAGCGAATTGGATTTATTTTCCGTTCCTCTCACGCAGACGGCATTAGAAGCTAACCGATGGGTGCATTACAAACCTGTTTCGTCGTTAAGCGACGAGAGTCCAATAGAGTTCGTTATCAGTTCTCAAAACGAGGATTACATCGACTTGGCCCATACGATGCTCAGAGTGAATGTCAAATTGACACCTTACGACAAGGATGGGGATGCGCTTGTAGCTCCAGTAAACAATTTTTTACACTCGATATTCAACCAAGTTGACGTATATTTTAATCAAAAACTCGTGACTCCCCCAAATAATGCTTACCCTTACAGAGCATACATTGAAACGCTTTTAAATTACGGCCCTGCAGCAAAATCATCGCATTTGTCAACAAATCTTTGGGAAACAGATGTCGCTGGTGAAATGGATGAATTACCCGGCTCGAACAAAAATTCAGCTCTTACTAAACGTCAAGAATATTTAAAAGACGGAAAGACCATAGACTTAATGGGTCATTTACACTGCGACGTATTCAATCAGGATAAATTATTATTAAATGGCGTCGAAGTTCGTTTACGTCTAATACGCTCAAAAGATGCTTTTTGTCTCATGGATGCTTCAACGAAAAATTATTCTATCAGCATTACCGAGGCTACGCTTCTCGTTCGGCGAGTGAAAGTTAGCCCTACAGTTTTGATCGCGCACGCAAAAACTTTGGCTAACACTACGGCAAAGTATCCAATTACGCGCGTCGAAGTCAAATCTTTTACCTTACATAGCGGTATAAGCGGTGACTGTTTGGATAACGTTATCCTTGGACAACTTCCGAAAAGAATCATTTTAGGTTTTGTTGACAACAAAGCCTTCAACGGGGATCGAAAGATGAATCCATTCAACTTTCAAAATTATTCTATAAATTTTTTGTCGTTATACGTTGATGGTGTACAAGTCCCTAGTAAACCGCTGCAACCGACTTTTACAGGTAACACACCTATGTACGTGGAAGCATACCATACTTTATTTTCGGGCACCGGGATCTACTACATGAACGAGGGAAACAGTATTCACAGAAAAGACTATCCCAATGGGTATTGCCTGTTTGCATTCGATCTTACACCTGATCTCTCATCACATTTTGCAGGTCATTGGAATTTAGTAAAAAATGGTACAGTACGAATAGAGGTGCGTTTCGAGACAGCTCTCACGAAAACTATAAATTGCATTTTGTATGCTGAATTTGACAACATATTGGAAATAGATTCAAATCGTCAAGTAGTTGTAGATTTCAACTCATAAGAATTCATACATCTGTTATTATGGACTCGTTGCAACTGCGTAGAGCTCTTTGCAATATACCTGCAGCGACGGTCGGCGTATTCCCCGCTGACCAGTTACCTTTTGTTTGGACGAGACCGTGCGCTCTCATAGTTAATACCGACGAAAGTTCCAAACCTGGCTCGCATTGGGTAGCTATATATGTTGATATTAAAGGTGATGGAGTGTACTTTGACAGCTATGGTCTTCCACCCACGATCTCTCATCATATTGATAGACTCAAAAGAAACTGCATTACTTACCATTGGAATGTACAACAGCTTCAAAATATTAATTCCACCGTTTGCGGAAATTACTGTATCGATTTTTTATTTTTCATGTGTAACAACTATTCTTTAGGCATGTTTTGTTCATTTTTTTCAACAAATACTCTTATAAATGATAAAATAGCTGTAACTTTTTTTAATCGTATAACTAGACGTAGAAATTATAGAAATAATCGTATTGTAAGCAATACATGTACTCAAACTAGTAAATCTAAGTGCAACCATAGAAAAGTACATTATTAAAATTTATATGTAAGCTTAATTCGATAATGTGAGTTTTTATAAAAAATATATGTATATGATACATTTTAAGGTGGTTTTTATTTTAAAAACCCGCCTAACCACCCACTCCTAATAATTGTTTTACGATGTACTTTGATGAAAATGAATAACTTAGAATTATATTTTTAATTTTTAAAATTTTCACACAAAATGTTATTGAGAAACGTAAGCATCAAGTAGACTTCCTTGACTTTAACCGATGTTCGACTTTAAGCCGATGCATTTTTCCAATCCCTGTAGACTTATGAGTAATGAATATTTGCTCGAAATGTATAAGTATTCCATAGCTCTTGGATTTCTCTGACCCTACTTACTCTACACTATAGGTTTTAGTCTACTTTCAAAACTATCAGCCAGTGGTCAAACAATCGGTCAAAATGTTTTTCGATTTGGTGTTAGTTTACTTTACGTTTGGTGCAAAAATCGTGTTCTATTGTCATGAGATAATAGATTATGATATTTATTCAATACACCATGATTTTAATTGGTTGTTGATTAATATAGCTAAATAGTTCGAAGCAACAATAAAGGAATATTTAGAGTATAAGGACATACAGGACTATGGTCGCCGTCTGGAAATGTCAGATGAAGAGATCGGAAGGAAAAGAAAGTGGAATAATTTTGTTTCCAAGTGGCTCAAGTTCAAGGAGATAAAGAGGTGTGATGTAAGAGTGAATTTTCCGTATGAAATATTGTAATAACTTGAGTTATGGATCGGGAGCAATATGCTCGAAACATAAGACCATAAGAAGATCATTATGTGCAGCATATCACCTCACTACAAAAGCTATAGAAGCCGAAGTACCTGAGGATCATATGGGTATGGTGGCATTTTTTGAGCTGTTGCTGCGTAAGCAATACGCTTATAAATTTAACTTAGAATCGGACGAAGGCTATCAAATATGGGAAGTCAATTTAAAGCAACGGAGTCGCCACTTCCGTCTTTGAGACGGATTTATTGAAGAAATAAATTGTGACGACAAGAAATGTGAAGAAGGGTGTCGTGAGATACAGGGACGATTTACCAAACCTCGTAAGCTCGTCATGTATCGAAGAAATCGTCGTTAGGCTTCACTATAATGTACATCGTCAGTGTTTCGAGCCTTTGTTGCAGTTTTTATTAAAGTTAACAACGTACTGTCTAGAGATTTTTTTAAATGACATAAATATTAAATTAAATAGGATTAATAATGTTGTAACATTGTAATATTGTAATAATATTGTAAAACATTTAAACATTCTGTTTATTTTTATATAATATATGTATGAAATATATTTTTTAATTTATTTAAAAAACCCCACCCACTACTCGCTCCTTATACTAACCCTTACGAAGAGCGGTCAAGAATTAGAACAAATTTTTGAATTTTGCAACTTTTAAATCCCGTCACGCTTACCAATCGGCTCAGTTGGAACTTGGACGTCTTAATTTTCCCCCCTCCAAAAAAAAAAAAAAAAATTGTTACCGGCCAAGCAGCGTCGGTAATAATATTTAAATTACGCGGGGTCACCGCGCGCCCTCTTCCGCGCATACTGGCTACCCACGCAGGATCACGTGGCATGCCAAAATAGGACCCCGGCCACGCCCCCGCTCTCGCCGCCAGCCGTATGACATATATCTATGAGAGTGTCTGGAAAAATATTACCCTTACTACTTATATGCATGGCGTAGGATACCGCTGTTTTCAACTGTGTTAGGTTTCTATTCGATGTAATATTTATATGTTTTTTGTAGGTATGCCTGGACCTTATTAATACTTTGATAATATTAGATTTCATTTTAATACATTCCAAATTGATATTGTTTTTGTCATCAATTAATTCGGCTAAATAACGTATGGCTTGACGTAATCGATAGGTTCCTAAAAAATATTTTTAGATCTCTTTCAGTTAACTCTAAAAAGTCTAAAAGCTTTTCAACTCGAAAAGCTTTTGGTAAAAGTTTATCATCTAGTTATTCATGAAAAAGCTTGTGCTTCTTAGTTAGAATGTCATGAACAGCCTCTACAACTCATATTAATTTTGTTACGTAACAAGATTCATTCGCTTCAGTTGTACTCAAGTTTAGTCTATTTCCCTTTAAGGTAAGCATGAGAATCTTAGAATTATCATTTTCTAAACGAGGTACCACATCCCTTAAACCTCTATTCATAATGCAAATATAATCTTTTCTCATGATAGATCTTATACCATTTTGATAATCCATTACATTCTTTATGATGCTTGCATCATTTTCTGTGGTCAATAAAGGACCAGGGAGATCAACAATGAATTTATCCGAGGTACAAATAGTGGCAAGCTTGACCAAAGAATATTTTTTGTGACCTGAATTTGTTTTTAGTTGGTACTCGTTATTTTTACTTCTTTGATGATGTAAATATGTTCTATCAAAGACAAAAGCAACATTAGTTATCAAGTTAAACAACTTTTTTTTGCATAAATGGAAGTGTTATCACGAACAAGGTCTTCTCATTTAATACTTTTCACACCAAAATACTTCGGTAAGACATCATTTTCAAATAAATTAACTACTGAATCATAAAAATCGAAAAATTTTTAGAGTTTAAACCCAACTTTAATATTACCTTTATTAATCTGCTCACAAACGGTTTCAACTTCATAAGCTGAATTAATGATTTTGATTCAAGCTGACAATCTACCGCAATTTCGCTTCAAGCAATTACAGAATTGATTAGTTGCATCAAATTCATCCATGTTCGATGCAAAAACTGACATGGCAAATATTTAAGATGTATTGAGAGGTTATATAAGTAACTAAAAAAAATTTTAGTGATTTAAAAAAAATTATTTGTGTAATGATGGATCTTTTAAAAACTCATGAAACTATCATGTAATTATTACGAAATTAATGAATTTGATAATATCATATTAAAATTTTTTTTGTTACCAATCAATGTAATGCACTGAAAACTTTTAATAAAAGTTTGCTTGCAGAAAGCTAAAGAGCACCTAATGATTGTCATCTCATACAATTACAAAATGTTTAAAACCTCTTCAGTCCTCCATTATCAACCGATTTCTGATTTTTTTTTACAGTGCTTTATATATTTACAAGCTTACATATTTACATCTGCAGCCAAAAACAGCTGTTAGACAACAATAATAAGTTGAGCGAAGAAAAGAATAAAAGAAACTCTGTCGATTACGGCAGGTTGCAGGCAGGTGACGAGTATTTCTCGACTACACCCTACCCCCCTGGCAGACTTTCACCTAACAGCATCGTGGTAGTTGAGCCATGTACTTGACTAGGAAAATAACTGTTTTTTTTAACGTGTACGTAGTCAAATTAAGTGTAATTCAGAGACAACACGTCTTATGCAATTCAATTGCCTTATGTATTTGTATAAAGAATTTTAATGTCTTACGTGATTTAACAAAAATTCAAATGTAAATCACAATATGATGCATTTGATTAACTTTCTGTTATCAGAAAGTATTATTGTTTATAATACTACTTTTTTTAATTGCTCACAACAATTTTTCTACTTACTTATCGGATATATAATCACGAAATCCGTGTTAAGGAGATCAAAGTACGTAAGTAAGCCTATGCTAGAATTTGTATACGAGAAATATTATTTACTGCCACCATCACCTGGACTACTAAATTAAAGGATTTAAAACACTAAAAAACATACGTAATTGGAGGCATGTTGCATCAAATCTATGTATTTAAAGTAGTGAAATCATTAAATAACATTTAAATATGGTGTTTAAGTAAACGTTTCAGTCTTCGTGAGTTTCAAAAAATTGTCGAATAAATATATAACATGCAATTGAAAATTTTAAAAACGTAATTTTTTAGACTAAAAGTTTTTTATTAAAAAAACTACGCATCATTCAAAAAAATCATAAAAATGTTTTTTATTCATAATTGGTCAAAAAAACCAATAAAAAATTTTATTTGCACATTTCAACATTTTTTTTATTAGCTAACGAAAATAACTTTTTTCTTCTTATGATTTCGACTTTCCACTCTTAAAATTCGTAATCAGAGGATCAAAATATGTATAAAAAACCTTGGTAGAAGTGTGGAAGCTTATAGGCTACGGAAACCTACTGGGCCCTCTCACTATATTCCTCATATTCTATATTTATGTTTCTTTCTTTTTCTTATTACCTTGATGTAAACCAATAGAATTCGTTACTCTGAAGTCAATGCTTCTTTTTTAATGTACAAGTACCTATTCTTTCTCCTTATTTAAGATCAATAATATTAAACATAATTATAACAGTGAACGTTGTACAATATATGACCTAGCATCGAGGAACAAGTATACAGGAACAGAATGTGGAACGCGTAAGCAACTTACACAATAAGAACGCACGAGCTTGGAGTAATGATGTACCTTAAATAAAATTGTTTATATCTGAAAAATACTGTATCTAGTCCTTTGCAGCTATAACAAGAAAAAAAAATTTGTAGAACAATTTCAACGATCTAAGATTTGTTAGATGAGGATTTTTTAGGTACTGTTCCAGAAATGTATATTTTTAAATTATTTACTTTGATTTTTAAGCATCATTTGAAGCAAAATTAGTAGTTACAGCAGTAGGATTTCACAATATTTAAAAAAATAATGTTAAGAATATTAATAAATATTTACTTTTCCATCAGTTTTGAGATTACGTACCGAAATAACGAAAAAATGATCGAAAAAAAGATTTTTCTTAATTTTGAGTATGTTTTTCCAGAGAAATAATTTTTAAAATACCATAATCCGGAAGAACGGAATAAAAATTTATAGAAAAGTGGCATAAGAAAATAGCCAAAAAAAACCTCACATTATCTAAAAATCTGTTGAAAAATAAAAAAATTTCTTTATAGCTCAATTTTATTTGAAACAATCTGAAAAAATCAGTTTATTTCTGTTATAGAATCTACATGTTCAAAAATTTCAAAATTTTTTTTGAAATGGTAGATCAAGCAGGAATTATTTCAGTCGAAAAAACACGTTTTTTAGGTTACGAGGTCAGCATCAGAACCTGAAGGGCTAAAAAATTTAGCTGAAGAAGTTTACAGAAAAGTACTTTCGTATGGTAAACTCCAATATAAACTCTAGGAAAGTGCAGTTTTAATTGTCTTATCTCGCTATAGCATTTGTCCAACATATTGGATCCACTTTAAAACTTACATATACAAACTTTTTTTCAAAATGTTAATTTTACTTTAATATTTTTTTAGTGATTGTATAACTTTTTATAAAATAACGATGACAAAAAGAACGGATTTTTATATGCCAGAACATAATGAACGTAACCTCTACTGCTAAGATTATTATGGATTTTTTGGGTTCTGCACAAGAAGTTTAGTCTTGCTGTAGTTTAAATTGCTTTTTTACACTTTTATATTTCATTTTATTTCGATTTTAGTTGTACAAGTTTTAACACTTTTCTATTTTTTATAAATTTTTCTTTATTCAAACTTTTCGTTAGAATACCAGCTAAATTTTTGTTAGATTCAATCTTAATGGTATCAATAAGTCTATTTTCATAATTTTCATTAATATAGTGATATTGCACTTCAACAAGCGTCGAATTTACGTAATGTTTCCAAATTCAGCATTGCAACTGTGCCTGAATTAAATTAATAATTATTCATAGGCTTGTCAAATTTATTACTAGACATTTCATTCAATAAATTTCCAATAAACAATACTTTAGTTACTTATAGGGACTCCCCCCTACCACATAGCTCAGTGTAGGCTAGAATCACGAGTCTAGCAGAGGAGAGAGAGAGAGTGGGTTACACACTTGTAGTCAGTCTAACTGCGCCTACCGACTTGAACAGTCGGACCACAGTTCAATAAAGGAGAGTACAGTACACGCAATAACGTCTCTTCCTTTTGCCCAGGTTATCTCTCCCTTCCTCTCGAGCACGCTTGCCCTACATTTGGTGACCCCGACGCTTACCACCGACGGTCAACAACGTTACGAACACCAGGGCAACATCAGAAAAAAGCTGGACCTGGGAGTTCGCATCTCTTCGTCGGCGAGAGGTCAAGGGCAAACGGGATTTCTGGCTACCGGCAACTGAAACGCTTCCGACTCTGCTCAGCGGGACGACCGCCACCGGCTAATCGCCAAATCGACGATCATCGCTGTCGGCAAGTGCACAGTCGACGCGAGGGTCACCGTGGCATCGTGAGGCGCGTCGTCAGGGCTGCGTGAGTACAAGAGTTCAGTTCGTAGAACTGAAAGCGTCGCAAGCGTTCAAAATCAAACTTCGTTTTGTTGCCTTTAGACGTTAATTATACAAGTAAGTCGTGTATTACTGTCCCAAAACAATTTTTGCAACAAAATTAGAAAGCTATCGAATAATTCAATTTTAGCAAGTAACAAAAGTAAGAAAACCGAAAACAAGTGTGGTGTATGATTCTATCAAAATGTTTTGAAAGTCGACCTTGGCTGCGTTACTCACTCGTGTCGTTGGAGCGAAGCGTTTGTTTTGTTCAGGCGTCTTGTGCTGTTATTTCGTTCGCTCAAACCTGTGGATTATTGTCGCGTTAATCGGAAAATTGGCTTTGTATTAAATACCAGTAGAGAATCGACCTTGTTGCGGAGCTCTTTCAAGGGCAAACAACAGTGTCGTGTATTTTTCTTCGAAGAGAATCACGATGGCGGACGATCGTATTACCCAGCTAGAAGCGCAAATTCAGAGAATTACGGCACAGATGCGAGATAATGCAAATAAAAATTCCAATCCCAACCAAAACCCCCAAAACATCACAGCTATGTATAAACAACCAAAAACAAAAAAATACACAAAACAACAAACAACCAAAAAACAAAAAAACAAAAAAACAAAAAGAAAGAAAACACAAAGCCACAACAAAACAAAACAAAACAAAAAACGACAAAAAATCGGTTGCGCCAGTTGCGGATTGTATTGTTAAAACCTGCGCACTTTGCACTCAAAAATTCGCAGTGGCAACCGTTGCCGGACGAAATTAAGGTACTGAACCTACCCCTAACTATACGCCATGTACTCAAAACTTATTCGGGAAAAAAACCTGCAATTAGTCAAAATAAAAAAGTGAATTTTAGCGAGGTGAGTGCAGATGGCTAGCGAACTTATGTAAATAGTTGTACATATGCGTGCGTAATGATTGTATTGCGATTAGGTTTAAAAGCGAAAAATCAACATCCATATGTAAATATCGTCTCTGTCAGGCGTCATCCGAATTAACAGTGTTCAGCAATCTTGATTAACCCGTATAAGCGTTTAAGCGCTTCAAAAAAGAATTTATTGATTTTTTTACTGGATTACCGGATGGTCGCCTCGGCAGGGATGATTTGCTAGTTAAATGTAAGCGGCCGAGCGAGCTGAAAACTTTCGATTGTCGTATTGGTACTCAATCTCATAAATTAATGTTCAAGTTGTTAAGAGCGAAATAATTGCATTTAAATGTATTGTAAAAAAGTTTGTACTTACAACTACTCTTTCCTCTCAGTTAACATGGTAAATGTATAAAAATTTAAGTTGAATGGTTTGTACAGTATAAGTTTTAAATTACGTTAAAACTTGAAGGGGGCTGTATAGGGACTCCCCCCTACCACATAGCTCAGTGTAGGCTAGAATCACGAGTCTAGCAGAGGAGAGAGAGAGAGTGGGTTACACACTTGTAGTCAGTCTAACTGCGCCTACCGACTTGAACAGTCGGACCACAGTTCAATAAACGAGAGTACAGTACACGCAATAACGTCTCTTTCTTTTGCCCAGGTTATCTCTCCCTTCCTCTCGAGCACGCTAGCCCTACATACTGCCTTAAATAATGCTGTATATTCTGAAAAAGTTAAAGATTTTGTTACATTAGTTTGTTCAGGGGTTTTCCAAACAATCGCACTATTAAAATATTTAATTACATAATCTGTTTTCGATTTTTTCTCAATATTATTACCAGCATAATACAAATCTACTATACAATCTAAAATTTAACACATATTTTACCATACAATCTAAATCTTTTCATTATAACTAATTATTAATTTTATTCCTTTTGTTTCAACCAAATATTTTGAAATTTGCATCGCATACTTAAAGTAAATTTCATTATAACAATTTTGGAGTCTGATTAAGTAATTTTTACTACAAGTAATAGCTGTTGTCGTACCTATACTTATATAGAAAATTTTTCCAATCAAGTCTCTATATTTTATTTGGTCTTCACAAATTTCTGCTTTTTCTAACTTTAAGTTTGTTTCTATAAAAGTGCTATAAAATTTGCCATTTTCTAATTTGTATTTTTTGCTACCGAATTAATATAATTTTTTTGGCTTGTTTTCATGATTTTCTTTTCTTTTTTTTAATCGATTTCAACTCCAATTTGTTAAATTTCTTCCAAATCTTTTATAATTAACTTCTGCAACGAAGTTTGTACAATATGTTTCATTTTTCAAGAATCTCTACAGCAAGTTAATTACTTACCCAGAAAAATTAAAATATATATTAGATCAAATAATTTTTAGTATTGGGACAAAAATCGTAATAACTTAGTGTGAAATTTTCTTTGCTTATGAACTCGTCAAAAGTATCATTCCAAATTCTTGGAGTTTCTTTTAAGCCTTATAATATTCCGTTTAATTAACGAACTTTTTTTTACATTAAATTCGTAACCTTTAAGTTGATTTACATAAACTTCTAATTTAATTATTTTGCTAAGATTTGTGGTTTGAACGTCAATTTGCATTATAAACGAATTATTTTGACAAAAATATGCTAATACGACTTTTTTTTCTACCAGGTTACCACGACAGCCTACTGGCCTAGTCGCCAGGGCCACCCACTCACCACCTATGTGTGAAGGTGCATTGACACACCCATTTCCAACCCTTATTTCGGATATCCTACTTGAATCCTTGGGCACAGTGTGAGTATCTCCAGTGGAACACCTTGCCAGTTAAGCTGACACTCTCTGCACCAATGGTGCATGGGGTCCACTCGACACTGTGTAACCTTTTCCCAGAGAGGACTCCATATTCCAGGACATCCACTCCTCACCAGTTCAGTCGGCGCTCTCTGCCGAAACATCGGATCCAGGCTAATTAGCATCCCCGGAGGAGCCCCATGTTTCAGGGACCACTCCTCGCC
This sequence comes from Copidosoma floridanum, assembly GCF_000648655.2. The sequence continues at coordinate 170,169 of NW_019384279.1, read as the reverse complement.
GGTAAGGCCGGCGATCCCTGGCCGACGCCTGGCATCGGATCCTCTAATCCCTACCTATAGCCCTAACACTGTTTCACATTCACCTAAGCCTGAAAACCTGTGGGTCAAGGAAAAAATCCTGGAATTACTCTGAAAGAAAATTCCACGAAAAAATTCGCCCCGAAACAGCCGGTGTTACATAGGAACTTTTCTCGATGAAAACAATTTTTGAAAAAATCTGCATTCACCGGGAATCGAACCCACGACCCCTTAACCTCCGTTATATCAGTAACAAACACGCTTACTACTGAGCCAACAGCGCCTCTTGATAATAGTACTTTTAATGCCAGCATTTTTCCTGCTGGTAAATACAAATTTGAGTTACAATTTTTTTGTTAAAAACCTCTTACAAGTAACTTTACCTTACATGTATTATTGTCATTTTTCTTGTAGACCTATTGAGCATCTAAAATTTCTTTGTTTTTTTAGTATTTTAACAGTATCCTAAGTATTATATTTATTTAAATTTCTAATATTAATATTTATAGCTTCTTGCTATTTAAATTACCATATCACTCAATCGGATTTTTCTTTCTTTTGGATTTTTTCGGTAGCTTCGTATTACCTTTTACTGATTCAAGTTTAGTCACTTTTTTTTCATTTTCGCTTTCACTTGAATAATTATTTTTATCCTCATTTTTATTAAAACTGTTTGTAACATTATCGTTTTTATTTTCATTTAAACAAATTACATTTATTTTGTCTTCAATGACCTCTACATGTTTAGCTACTACAACTCGATTATTTAATAATACTTCGTAACCATTTATTTTGTAATTTACTCAAATTTTTGGTTGCACTTTACCATCACATTCATTTTTTCTTTGTTGTTTTAGCTTGTTTACGTATACTCTACTGCCATGAATCATTACATGCTCTACATTGGGCTTTTTACCAAAAAATGTTTCATACTGTGTTATATTTTCATACGTTTTTTCAATTGTTCTATTTTTCAAATATGCTACATTTTTTAGTACTTCTAGCCAGTAGCGCAGATTTATTCGAGCCTCCTTTATTCCACATCTAGCCATATCCATAGCCAATCTGTTGTATCATTCGGCTGTACCATTTAGTTTATGTACATAAGGTGGCCAAGATAATAATTCTATTCCTTTCCTTTAAGTTCAATTAAGTTGTACATTTCTTGATTTAAATATTTATTTTCATTATCACATTAAAGTTTTTTAATCTTTTTGTTAAATAAATTTTCAACTAAATTAACATAATCATAACAGCACTTTACAGTTTCGGTTTTTTTTGTGCATTTACTATACTCATCAATGAAAGTTAAAAAGTATTTTTCTCCTTTATAACCGGTTTTACTATGTAACCCTTTTAAATCTGTGCAAACAACTTCTAAAATTTCTGTTGCCTTTTGTCTATTTTTTTTAAATCACTAATTTGACATTTTACTTTCTATACAGTTAGCACTTTTCATTTCAATGTTTTTTAATTTTTTTGGTATTCCATTAATCATTTTTCTTTTACTTATTAATTTAAACACTAAAAATTTACGCTTTGTGCCATTTTTTTTTTCATTTGTTAATTTTTCATAACTTTTATTTTTTTCACTTTTTTGCGCTATGTGTACATGTTCTCTATCCTTTGTTTACAAAACTTTTTATCAAATATAAACCATTTTCTTCTATAGCCGTTTCCATTACTTCGTTCTTAGATTTGAAATGTATTTTTTCAAACTTTTTCGTTACTAGTACCTTGCCAGCTTTAGCTGTACTCGATACACTAATCATATTTCCTTTTATACCTTTTGCGAAAGAAATATTATTTAATTCAATATTTGACTAAGGCGTATGATTATCAAAATACATATCAATTTTCCTATTTTTGTAGATTTTACTTGCTCACTAATTGGGAAAGTAACTGTCACGGGTTTCTTAATATTTATAAGTTTGCTAAAATGTCTATTCGTATTTATTAAATGATCTATTTATAATTTGTAGAGCTGTTCTTTCTATCTTGTACAATGCATCAAATGTTTTTATCATATAAGCTATTTCGCACTCTCTTATGTACTCAAGTTGCCTATTCAATACTGAACTTGTGATTACCGCTCTTGCTTTAAGGTCATTTTTATTTTATGTGGCTTCTGTGCCTGCCACTTTTTCACTCGAATAGCTTGTTGTTTACATTCTTTGTATTCTAGTAGCATCAATAATCTGAATTTTCAACTGCTTCACTTTGCCCATCGAATACGGGAATAACAACATCGTTGATTTTTTCTCTTTCAGCCATCTTGTCTTCTTCTTTGCTTGAATCTTCTAGAAGGGTTCTTATTATAAATACTTTTCTTATTTTTTCACAGGCTGCTGAAACAGCACGTGAAAATAAAAAAAAGAGCAATAATAACTGCGCTCTATTACCATGTTATGATCTTAGAAAGGAGTTCTAAATTAATAAACATGCGTTAAGGTATAATAATAATAGTATATTCTGATAAAAGCACAAATAAGATAAATCCATTAATAGTAGTTGCTATAACTATTTAAAATAAGCTTTAATAATTTATTAAAATAGCTATATAGTTTACCTGTATGTTAGGTTAAACAATCCATGCAAATCTAGCAAAACAATTATTTTTCATATTTATGAATTCATTAACTCACACTTCTGTATGTCTAACAATATTTACGACGAATTATTCTTGAAGAAGAAAAGGCCTTCTTGAGTCGCAAATTGTCGACAATTTTTTATTAAAATAAAGACACACATTCTACATATGACTTTTTAACTGTTTTATTTATTGGAGATACATACACGGAGTGAGATAAGGAAGAAAGAAGAACCATCGATATGTAAATATATGGGTGTGTATGTGTGTGTGGTGTGTGTGTGTGTGTGTGTGTGTAGTAACGTTAGCTTATGCCTTAATAGTTGGTAGCGCTAAAATTGGAAGATCCATAGAGATACGCATTGAAGTTTGCAACAGGCATTAAACTTCTTATTATTGCAGTCAACGCTAAACAAAATTCTCGAAAGTTTCTATATGTCGTTATTAGTTGAATAATGCTCAACAGAACGGTCGCAAGTTTGCGGTTCCAAACTTACAAAAATTTTTATAGTCATAAGCTTAATGAAATCAATTTTACATGCTATGATCACGTTTTAAGTTGGATAAATTATTTTTAGTTAACATAGATTAAATAATCATAAATTTTGTATATTAAATTATTGAATATCGTAAAAAAAATCAGCACGTCATAAAAATGTCGTTTACGGACCAATGTCATGCAAGGATATGGTTGAGTAGTTTCATCGAACATATACACACAATAACTTATAAATATGTATCTTTTTATAGTTCAAACAATAGTAACTTAAATGTAAGGAAAAAAAAATAGTATATTTCTTACCTACGGCGGAAAGTACAACTTGCGCGCCCGAAGGGCGCGGTTGTTGTATGTTTCTGCCCGTGGTGAGAACGACATTTTTTGTATCGAGGGCGGAAAGTGCAACTTTCCGCCCGTGGGACACTTTCCGCCCTAGGGCGGGAGCAAACTTTGGGCCCAGCAGGGCCACAATGTTTCTTCCCGCCCGTGGGCGGAAAGTAATTGGCGGGCGGAAAGTGTGCTCTAGGGCGGAAAGCACTTCGCCCGAGGGACGAAAAGAATCTTTTCCGCCCTCGGGTGGTTTTGGGAGGCTGGTACTTCCTCGGGCGAAAAAGCAGTTTTCCGGAACTCGTTCGAAAAGTCTCCTTTACGAACCTCGTTACGTCCCTCGCCTTCGGCTCAGGCCGCAAACCTCTCAGTTCGCAAACAGAGACTTTTCAAACTCGTAGGAAAATTACCATTTCCGCACACGGGTGGTTTTGGGAGGCTGGTACGTCCTAGGGCGAAAAAGCAGTTTTCCGGAACTCGATCGAAAAGTCTCCCTTACGAACCTCGTTACGTCCCTCGCCTTCGGCTCGGGCCGCAAACCTCTCGGTTCGCAAACAAAGACTTTTCAAACTCGTAGGAAAACTACCATTATGGTACATTACGTCACTAGGGCACAAAGTACAAATATGAGCGCCCAAAGGGCGCGCTTGTTGTAGGTTGGTGCCTGAGTCGCGTATACTGTTTTTCTTACCGAGGGCGCAAAGTGCAATTTTGCGCCCGTAGGCCCACTATGCGCTCAGTAAATCACTTCGGGCCCTAGGGCAGAAAAGTACTTTGGGCCTGGAGGGCGCAAAAATCTTTTCTGCCCGTGAGCCCAAAGCGATTACAAGGGCGCAAAGTGAGACCCGAGGGCGCAAAGCAGCAGTTGCACTTTGGGCCCATGGTAAGGAACAGTAGTTTTCCTATGAGTTTGAAAAGTCTTTGCGAACCGAGAGGTTTGCGGCCCGAGCCGAAGGCGAAGTCCGTAACGAGGTTCATAAAGGAGACTTTTCAAACAAGTATCGGAAAACTGCTTTTTCCGCCCTCGGGTGGTTTTAAGAGGCTGGTACTTCCTCGGGCGAAAAAGCAGTTTTCCGGAACTCGTTCGAAAAGTCTCCTTTACGAACCTCGTTACGTCCCTCGCCTTCGGCTCGGGCCGCAAACCTCTCGGTTCGCAAACAGAGACTTTTCAAACTCGTAGGAAAACTACTATTTCCGCCCTCGGGTGGTTTTGGGAGGCTGGTACTTCCTCGGGCGAAAAAGCAGTTTTCCGGAACTCGTTCGAAAAGTCTCCTTTACGAACCTCGTTACGTCCCTCGCCTTCGGCTCGGGCCGCAAACCTCTCGGTTCGCAAACAAAGACTTTTCAAACTCGTAGGAAAACTACTTTTTCCGCCCTCGGGTGGTTTTGGGAGGCTGGTACTTCCTCGGGCGAAAAAGCAGTTTTCCGGAACTCGTTCGAAAAGTCTCCTTTACGAACCTCGTTACGTCCCTCGCCTTCGGCTCGGGCCGCAAATCTCTCGGTTCGCAAACGGAGACTTTTCAAACTCGTAGGAAAACTACCATTTTGCCCGAGGAAGTACCAGCCTCCCAAAACCACCCGAGGGCGAAAAAATCTTTTTTTATTTTACGCAGTTAGAAATGAACTGGCTTACATGTAAGCACAAATAAAAAATTCGTAAGTTTGAAAATAGCAATCAAGATTGAATAAAAGATTTTTTTCCTTGTAGCTAAATTTTTGCTATCTCTTATCTTAAGAAAGACAGGGAAATACTTTATATCAATGACAAAATTAAAAATTTGACGTTTGTCAGTCCAATGAATACTATTTTGCGATGATGTTAACTTTTCTAAGCAAATAGTGCAAGATTTTTGTTTAAAATGCAAAAATGAATTTTTGACATTGCCCTGACAAAATAATTTCTACATTTTTAAATTATGCTTGGAATACACTGAATGATTTTTATGAGGAAAGGCTCTATCTAAATTATTACAGTGAAAAAAATTAACATAAAAAATAAATAGCTAACATCACTAAAGAAACTGTATTAAAATCAATAAATTGTTTTTGTCGTTTTGAATATTCAATCCGGATGCGTTTTTTCAAAATAAAATATAAATACATCTAATAGTTTCTTTCATGAGCCATTGTTTAAGTAAAGCAGCAACGTAAAGAAATACAAAATATTATTAAAGAAAAATTTAATTCTTAACGTCTGTTAGTATGACAATGGCCATAACGTATTTAATAAACTGGTAGTATGTGCTTAAGTTGCGACATGGAGGTTTTAGTTTGATCTTGATTTACGCAAGAGTCGTAAGTTTGGGCAATAAAATATCTAAAATATTTTGTCGTTAGTGGCCTGGCAATATCAGTTTTTTTTTTTATAATTAATAGCATATGAAAATGTTTATTTTTGCGGTTAAACTAATAGTAACTTATACATCGAAAATGGAGAGTAGATGTTTCAATCTCTTCTCAATTACATACAGTTGAAATTATAATAGCTTTTACAGGAAGACAAAGACACGTTTTAATTTTTCTACAATAAAAAAAAATTAATGATGTATAAGTAAGTTGTGTCTTACGGATGAAGTATTATCAGCCTATGCGTGAAAAAGAACAAAGAACAATTTGAACTGAACAAAAAAATTTAATATTTAATGTCCATCAGTTTAACTCATGCTACGTTGTGATTTATTAACTGGCTACATTTTGAAAAGCTACGAGATGGCGTTTTTAGTTGGCTCATGATTTACATGAGGGTCACGAGTAAGCAGTGTAACTTACCTGAAACATTTTTTCTTCTACAAACAAAAACTAACATGATCATAGTTTTTTCAGCACGTTTTAATACAATTTTAGATTATTTATCATGAATATGATGCAAAAGAGATGTTCTCACAAGTTATATTTACACTATTATTTAAGGACCAATATAACAAAAAATCGTAGATTCAGACACATCTCATCCTATACCACTGCTTTTTAAAGACCTCTGCCATGCTTTATTTATCCCAGTATTTTTTCTATTCAGCTTTTGTTTTCTTTTTTGTAAAAATATTGGCAGAAAGTATAGTTTTCAATTCCCTTTCTGTATCTTCTGGTTAATTAAGTTTTTCTGTATTTTCTGGTTAATTAGCACCCTGTTACCTTTAATAAAGTCCCTCCTTATTTTTTAAAGTTTTTTTTCCTTAGTCAACCTTTTTCAAAAGCCTTATAGCTTATGATAAAGGTAAAATAATTTTTTATTATGAACCTTACAAAATTTTTTTTTTTTTATAATTACATTTTTTCTTCAATAATTTTTTTTTAATCAACGTGAGTTTTAGACCCGTGAATATTGTACAAAAAACAGAGAGTCAACACCATCATGAGAATTTTAGCAAAAAAAAAAACAGGTATGGATCTCAAGACCCCCAGCAGAAGTGAAACTTCCAACTCAAATGTTATTTAACTCGGTATAATAAAAACTCAGAAAATTAGAGTACACCTTATTTCAATAGATTTGTAAGAATCCCACATTCAAATAGTGAAAACTTTAATATTATCACGTATTCGAGCACGCACGTGCATATAATACATATGCGTTGATATACTACTAATGTTATGATTCACGCATTCCAAGTACTTTCATGTTTGCTATGATATATGTAATACATGTACGAATTGTTAGTGATGTAATGCAGATTAAAACAAAAATGTTCACTATAGTGCACCAAAAGAATGTACTTTTGTCCTATTACGCGGGACAACGAATTCTTTTTATTTAAAATTAATGTTCATGTGTTTAATATGACATCATATAAGTACAATATATTCTTTTTAGAATCTTTGTGCCCAACAAATAAAATTTTTTTGAAAATTTGGCTACCATAAATGTAAATAAACAATCCACTGTATCTTATTAAGATTAAGGAAAACAATAGACATACAGCTATTTTCCATTGTAAAATTGTAATTTTTTAAAACATATAGTTTCTATAATAA